>JAQIXX010005820.1:0-13278 GCA_034700605.1 Willowsia nigromaculata
CCCGACTTCGATTTTTCAGACCAAAGAGCAAAAAACGTTAAAAAAGGGTGCAAAACCCGGCAAAAAAGGGTAACGAATAATTGGATGCCGTATTTAACCTGGACTCTTGTTCAACTAGAACAGAAATCAACCAAAATACGGAGTCTGGTACTGCTAAACGCAGACTTAAATAAAGAATAGTTAGGGAAAATGCAAACCCAATCCAAATATGAATAGAGAAAGGGTCTAGTAAAGCTGTAAGTCTAACCTTTGTTGAATTCTCGACTACTTCATTGGAACCAAGCAAAAGGAAAAAATGAATATTGTCAACTTGCATACCAACATGTAAAAAGTAGTATACAGAGGGTGGTGTATCATGTGGTGCACGAAACTGTAATTCTTCATAAAGACGCCATTCGCACAGACCCGTACAATTTCTGTAACTGGCAAATGTTCCAATCACACAATCTCGCTCAGATGGAACCCGATTTCTCCTGTCTATTAAGTAGAATTTTTGGTGACGAGACGGTACGCACATTTCTATTTCAATATTGCTAGGAAAACGCATTTCCATGTGCTGCCATTGTTGTCTAAAGTTATCTTTGGGATTTTGTCGGTTCCTAAGAAACATTTTCATGGCGGTTTTAGGCATCGAGGGAAGATGTTTATTTAGATTTGTCAATTCAAATGTTGCGTCTGCCAATACATAACCTTGATGCTTGGAAAACTTTGGATCTCGTTGGTTTTTCCGAGGGCATGTTCTGCACCCAATATATGTTTGTATTATTTGCCCTTGGCAAAGTTTTTCGATATGTACGAAGAAGAAAATGGAGGTTTCCAGAAATCTTGGCAACAGTGTTAATAAAAATTCAGTCCCCGTTTCACGTTCACTTTCGGTAGAAATATTAAATCCATTGGACACCAAGGTAGTCACTATGAATGTTGGAAGTATCATATTTGAAATATCATGGTACTTGTGTTCCTGCAGTCCGAAACTAAGGTTATGAAGTGGAAAGAATAATGGCGTTAAATCCACTAAATTTTTATGCCTAAGTGTTTTAGATTCAAAGAAAAGTAAGTTTGCTGTACAAAGTTCCTGATATCGGATTGGGAATAGAGGCTTGACTGGAAACGCGTAAAGTGAAAGGATATTCCATGAAGAAGATGTTGCAAAACTTTGGGGTTTTGGATTCTGTAAATGGACAAAGCCAGATGCCATGGTTTCAAGTTGACTTGACTGCGCACCGTCCGAGTCATTTAGATTGCTGTAGTGTAATACGCAATCAGAAACTATGCTCAGTATCTCAGGAATCATATGACAGTCGATGTAAGTTAGTTGAAAATAAATAATTAAACGAGTAAAAAACTTCGCCATTAGTAGGTTTGCTGACAAAAATTCAATGTTTTCTTCTTCAAATTTTAAATCCTGCTTTATATTTCTGCATAAGATGAGAATGTTCTGAGCAAAAGTCAGCTCAATTTTTATGATGTTATGGCCAAGTACGCCAGTATATAATCCCACTTGGCTTGAAGCTACAAATATAATTTTTTGGTGAAGTGATACTACAAAAATAAAAAATACAAGTATTGACATTTAAATTTGAAGATTGGATGAAATGAAATTAAAAAGATAGGCTTGGAAAAGGAAAAAACTAAAGTGCAAAAGCAATCTTACTGGTTTGAAATTTAATTCCTTAGTCGGGTGAACATCTTAAGTTAATCACAAGTCCTCTCCCCTGAATTGAATTAAACTTTCCTACACGTTTACAAGTATATCTACTAAGCTAAATTATCTCCTTGAAGTTTCTAAATAAATCTTTGGTAGTTTTAGAGTCTTGAGATAAATTAATCAACGTGAATATATTATTAATCCAGAAAAATGTTTTTTTTCTGTACTTGTAAGCCTTACAGGAGTGAAATAAAGAAGATGTTATTGCTTTGCTTAATATTGCAATAAATTTGTTAACTTTGAAGTAGATTAAAACATTTTACGTTTAAATTGAAAACTTGAAGCAGTTTCTGTCTTTTGACCAAAACCATTATTATGATCGGCATTGTTTACATTTACATGGGGAAAGAAATAGTTTCTTCTAAATATTCGAAGGGTCTGTTACAAGTATCTCGAGAAACCAATGGGGCAAGACCACACTATTTTGTGACACGATGTATGACTTAGCTTCACTTTTATTGAATGTAACTCAAGTTATTTTTCGAGAAGTATTTGGAAATAATCTCTGAGTAAGTCTTTTAATTCAGAAAGGATTATACCTAAAATGCATATTAATGTTTTTACGTAGAGTATGAGGCATAATCTAATCATTGTAGCTTAGTGCTTAGTCGAGTATTTTGTTTTTGGAGGTGAGTTTTAATCACACTTTCTGAACAAAACGGAGAATGGAATGGAGTTAAAAGTCAATTAAGTGGCACGCCTTAAAAACACTTTAACCAATTACTAGTCACACATCTTGTGTAATTATCAAGTATAATAATTTAATGAAAAATTTGAAACCAGATGAATACAAAAACAAATACTTATGGTGGCCGAAAGCGTGATAAAAGAAATATCTGTACTTATATTTGGGTTTTGCAATTATACTAGGATAAGACAAGTTTTCGGGCTATTAATTAGGGCTCACGTAAAAAATTCCTTTTTGGTATACAGTATGTATGCCAAATGTTTTACAAGAACAAAAAATGTTTGAAACACAACTTTTCATCAATTTGGTCGAAACCGAAAGATAAGCTATACACTTGTTGATAACGAGCAATCATTAGTCCATATGAATATCATGAACATAAAAAAACATTAAAGACTTTTAAAATACCACAGTCACTCATTAAATTGTCATTAGGTCATTAAAATGAATAGGAATATTATTAACGAGTTGCAATAGTAAGAGTCTCTCTAAATACCCAAAATAATTCTCACTTAAAATGTATCGTACTAAAGTCCGTACTAATTGCACTTTATGTATGAATTTGTGCATTTTATTATAGGTTAAGGAAATACGTTATAATGCATAATACTTTTAGAAAAGTTAAATGTGATTTTCAGAAAAAAATAACGCTTCGTATATCCTTAGTTAAATGAACAACCAGCAAGTTGCTTCACTTTAAAAAACACATTAAAAAACGTTTTCACAAGATTAGGAAACGCTTTCATGCTGATTATACTAATATAGGTAAAAGTTGGGGTTTGAAACGGTTTACCTTTCATGTAAAAAAAGTTAAAAGAACCGATCCAAAAATGTGCGCTTTTTAACATCTCGTTTACGAACATAAAAATAAATATTGTACGATCAAACATTTCTATCTTGAGAAAATGTATTTTCCTGATAAGAATTTATAGATATATGAAGATAAAAATGAGAGAAGATAACAAGGAAGGTTCAGATATGATTTTGGTTGAGTATTTTAGCTAAATTTTAAAATTATTTTAAATCTAAGCTTTACCTAACAAATATAGCACTGAGCATTTCTCATTAAAATTATTTCCCATTTCCCAAAAAAGCATTATCACACCCTCCAAGATATAGATATTCACACGAGCTTGGCAGCAGCAGATTCAATTTTTTGTGTTAAGTAATAAGGCTCAAAATTCGAAAAAAATTCGTGGTGTTTATGGTGAATCGAGCGTTAACCAACTGAAAATGAAAAGGTTAACCACATTAATAGCTCGCAAATTGAACCATTTTAACGAGGAACAATTTGAAATTTCAATTAGTACATAGCGCGCACTTCAACAAATCTAATACATTTGAGCTTAATATTTATAAGCGATATTTTTATATAAAAAGGACAAAACCATTAGTGTGCCAAAATTGCATGCCTTTTATTTATTCTTTTTTCAGTAGTATCAAGTCATGTAGTATCATAAAGTTCAATTGAAAAATTAGGTCTAGTTAAGAGTAACATAGTATGTTTTTAGAAACAAATGTTTTTGAAATAATTACTTATACATACAAGAGTGTTTATGTTTCTAGTATAAAAGTTTTGCTATTATCATCAATTTTAATTTGGTCCAACCACATTGCATTTTAGTGATACCTCTTTTCCATAAAAGCTGCACAAAACTTTTAGACGATGCAATTACAATCATTACCTGATCATAAGATTTTTCACAGCATTTTTGCAGACTTTTAGTGGCGACCAAGCACATTTTATAAAACGTCAGCAAAATCTTTGATTTGAAAATGACATTCGGTTGATGACATGACACCACCACCTTTTCAATGATTAAAAATAGCAGAGCTAAGCCAATTCCCATTGGTATAATCATAAAAACAACAAGAATAGGCCCAAACATTGTTGATTTACCTATTTCAGTATTTGCTGAAGTCTCGTGAGTACCTACTTGTCCAATTCTATGCCCATATCCAGTCATTAAGTGATTTGTTGCTTTGTTCCAGTAAGTCCTGATCCCTGAACTCGAAAGTGCCTTTAACCTTTGTAGAATGTGTGGGTGAAATCCGTTATTTAAAAAGTATCCTTGCGACATATCAACAAGAAGGTCGGATCCCAAATAAGATTTGGATATCCCTCGCGCTTTAATTCCTGCAAGAAGCAAGGTTGCCATCGTTTCGAATGTTACAAATGCAGAGACTTTGGTCTTGCATATTTCTACCATGTAATTTAAAGTTGCATTTAACTCTTTTGCATTACTAAAATACTGAAACCTCTCTGGGTGTCGTGGTAATGAGGTGTGTTTTAAATATTTCTTCTCTAAAGCTGTAAAATTCTTCCAGATCTTTGGATCATTAGGAACTCGCTGCCAAACCTCATACATTAAGTCAATATACATAGTACAGTAGACGAGACATTCTATTCGGCAGTTTTATATGGTGTCTGTATGGCATATTTCTTGACGTTGTTAAATTAAACCAATCCCAAACCTCAAAGTTGTAGGCAAATGCTGATATATTGTATAAAACCAACTGATCAAAATTCTCTATTGGAATCGGTGGAAATGGACTTGTCAACTCTAAAATATTGTCGCCTTTGTAAAAGGTGCAGAGAAAAATAAAGCCTAATAAATACGCAAACAGCAGCCATCTAACAGAGCGCACCTTTGATAATTGTTGAAGGAATTCACAAGACTGCTCTAACGGAACAAGCAGTAAAAATGCAAGAATATATTGGGTTTGTTTGGTTTGTAAGTGATCTTGCGCATGAATGCCAACTTTTTTACTAAAAGCAACAAATGACAAGATACCAATAATTGAAGCAAATATAGTGATCCATGTACTTAAGTCAAGTGAATTAGTCAATTGTAAAATAGGAATAGTGCGACCAGTCGGAAGCTCTCCACAACTCACAAAACGCATTCTGACTGGTTCAAAGTGATGTTGAATTTTATTATCAACCGGTGACGCAGCTCGAACCGTGGATACCATAAATGGAAATATTCCTCCTTCAAACCTACAATTGCATTGCAGCTTTTCAATTCCAACTGTTTGGCAAATGCCATTATTACGTTCCTTAAGACTCATCCCCTGATGCAAAATATTAAAAGTTACGTTTTTTAATACTGATCCAAATATAGCAACTTGAATATAGTGAAGGTAATTATGCGTGTTATAAGGCATTGTTTGTTTAAGCATTGTTAAATTGTGCTCCTTTAAAACACCAAAACGAGATGCGGCCACCAAATTCTCATGAAAAAAAATCTGGCCCACAATTTCAATTGTCGCGTTTTCACTCACTGCTAGATCTTTTGTTGCGCTAACGAGATTTCCTATACCCGCTACGTTGATACGAATGTAAGAAAATGGTCCATGATTAGAGCAGCTCTTTGAAGTAACCCCCTGTAGTGATAACACGTACACTTTTTTAATAAATCCCACACCATTTGATAATAATGACTCTGCGTTAATGGTCAACTTGAGGATCACTTCATCGCTAGTTACTCGTTTCCATAATAAAGCCAAGTACCACGGTAAAGCGAGAGGTTTGCGTGAGTCGGTGACAATCATCAGAGTAAATGTTGGTCTTGTTAACGGAAGATTCCGAAACTGATCTCCACTTGTTACACCATTGTTATAAATTTGCGTAGAGGGCTTCCAGAACTCCGCGAAATTTGTAGGTGTCAAAAGCGAAGGGAACTGCGGACTTCTCACATGAAAGAAATAGTCTGCAAACTTCTTGTCGCTTGGTGATGGTGGCTTCAAATAGACCTGAGCTTCACATGACCAAGGTTTTGCTTTCGTCGAGTAGTCAACAGCCTCAAATAGCTTTCGCTTAGTATTATCAGATATGAGGTTTGTAAAGTTGTAGAAATTGCTGTGCTTCAATTCTTTGCCTTGGTATTTGAAAACTTGAGGAGGATCATTGGATATAAACCGCTTCAACATTTTCCGTCGATACAATAGCTCTTCCCATGTGTCACTTTCGTTCTTAAGATTTGCACGAATATTCTTTGTCGACTCATGAAGACGAATGTAGTAGCGTGATAAGACAACTGTGTTGTTTGAAGGCAAAAAATCCATCCCGTGAAAGTTGACGATGTGAATGAGGCATCCAGGAAACAATTCGAAGTATTCATTCAAATTTGAAATCACGGATATCTCGGCGTTTCCCAAATGCACGAACGAGAATTTGATGAGAATGTATATTAGAAATTGAAACATGTTGGCCCAGAAATCAATTTTGATTATAATGAGAAAGGGTTTGTAATTTTCAGATAACAAAGACCAACAAATTACAAGTTTTTACATAAAAGGGACTAAGCACCGGGAACTATGATATTTAAAAACTAAACTGAAGCAAGTTATTAATAATTTGTTTACTTCGTAAACTAGTGTACGGACTGAGCACTTAAAGAAATAGACCAAACAAAAATTAATTGTTACTGTATTTATTGTAGAATTGTATTGTAGCATATATTCAATTATTAAGCATGTTTGTAAGTTCCAGAATAAGTTGTCAAAATAAATGTTCCGTCCAAAGCTTAGCCTGTGAACAGTGTTTTTATTTGGAAACGGAAAATGAAAAAATATATTTTTTCGTTTTCAACTAAATTTAGATTTGCAATTTTCTATCCAGGCAGGTGCTGAGTATCATTTCAGAAAGAAGCCATTAACCAATGTCTACTAATTACAGTGTACAACTTTTCACTGTATTTGTATTTTCATCAATACAAACACTTGGGTATACATCATATCACAACTTATTATATGTAAATTAATTACAGTCCAATTTCCCTAAGCCCCATTCCCATAAAACTGAGATTAAGTTTAAATCTGCCACGTTTGGCCAGCAGAAACAAGAAAAGCAACTAATTGTTAATCTCAAATTGTTATAAATAATTTTTTTTGCATAAATCATGCCCAATTTCATATTCTTTTTTGGTAATGATGCCAAGTCACGGCTTTGTACACTTCTTAAACCTGCTCTAAACAATCTGATTTATTCTTAATGCGGTGATACCAGTTTTGTAGCAATGGATTGTAAAATTTCGTCACATGCTAAAAAATTTGAAATATTGATTGGGCAGCACTGAGTCAATGTGAAAAACAGAAGAGAAAATTTGTATACCGCATATAAAGAACTTGCAGTAGAAACTCGTAGTACAGTGAAGATAATGAGCACAAAGTGCAAAATTCAAAACTGCATATTTAATATTCCTTTAATAAGCACCGTAAATGTCTTCGCATGCTTCAGAACTTGTAAGGTTTTAAGGTTTTGTTCGAAGCAGAGTTAACCATTTCTAAAAGTTAGTTCGCAAGAATCCAATTCACACAAATTGAAAATTAGAGGTGGACTAGTTGAAATGATTTCAATCACTAAATACATTTGACAAAAAAATGAGAATATTTATATAGAGAAATATACAAAACTCGGATTGATATTGGTAATTGGAATCAAAAATTTCCCCAAGCGAAAAAATATACCGCCGCAGACACTAAATGAGACTACATACCTTAGATATACAACAACCCATTTTTTTCTATGTGCGAATGACCTCCGAGCTATTTTGAAACCAAAGGAAAACAATTTAATTTTAAGTCGCTTGTTTTGTGCTTCTGCCGCCTACGTTTGGTTTTTTGTTTTGCAATCTTAGTATTACCGAGCGCTAGCATAACCATCCACTATATTTATGCAAACAAAACTACTCGCATTTCATTCTGTTTTCTCGTCTTGTATATTTTCTTCTAATACTGTATACAGTATATAATATAGACATATAGACAAAGAATTAAGAGTAGCAAATATCACGTGTTGGCCAGTAATAGGTTTTTTTCATATGATATAGGCTGCTTCGTGTATAAAGCGCACTAGCATAATTTTGAACTCGTGACCCGTTTCGTGTTTAAGTTATGCTATTTTTAAGTACATCCATTTTTATAGTAGACCATTATTTAAAAACTCTTAAAATAATTTTTTGGGTTGTCTTATCAGGTCAATTCGTTTAAGGTGATTATGTAACAAACATAATAATATAAGGTTTTCCAGGATATAGAATTTAGTAACCTGGGGAAGCTTAAAGTCACTGTTCTTAAGTTTGATATGTTGGTTTTTTTATATCTGATGAAATCTGTAGGATATAATACTGATGAAAAAGATTTTTTTGCAATTGGGTTTAGAAGTACGCATTTTGTAACTTTATACAGAGAAACCGAATCGGTGTTGGTTTATGCGATTTGCAAAGAGTAAACAGTGACCGAGAAGACTGGTTGAGTCGTTTGCGTGTTTTTACAAACAGGCATGTCTAAACTTTAAACCAACTTGCATACTTAGTAAGGTATTGTGAATATTATTATAAAAATTAAATATTTTAAAATCGTGCAAAAAAGGGGTCACGCATACAAAAAAGTTTCCACGTTTTTAGCATTAAATATAATTTATTAAAATAATTCTCATAACAATTTGCAGGCACGTGTTGGTCTACGTCCGGAAGGCTCGTTCCACTTTAAAGTTGAAAGTACGATCAATACTGAGGCACGAAACATTGCGCAATAAACAAAGAAAACTATTTTCAAATTACAAATAAAAATCTTTATCTCCCAGAACCTCTTAATCCCTAAGCTTTAAACTTTTCATGTAGTTTTTATTTCCGATTTTTAAAAATATTGTGGGTTTATGTAAGACTTGTCTAACCAGTCAGCTTGAAATAATTAAACTCATAAATCTTCTTTCAAATATATCTCAATTTAAAATGCGTGTTTTATGAGATGGCAGTACGCACGTAACTTCATTTCATCCTACTTTCAAAACTTTTTATTATAGTGGTAAATTTTTGTGATACATATTAAATGTATCCATGAACATTAAATTCAAGAATATAACATTCAAAAAGGGTTTCAACAATTCTAGAAAAATTATAACAAAAAGGAGATACTACTACATACATAATATTGTAATTGATGGCTGATACATACATACAGATATAATATGTCGATTTCAGGAAATAAACTAAATTTCTTTCTTTAAAACGTCAAAATTATCGGGCTAAGTTTTTTTACAAACAGTGACCTAACCAGCCAGAAAAATTATGCATCAACTGCTTTAGGTGGCAAATAAGTGGATACATCTAAGCAATTTATTGTCACCTTATTAAATGAACCCAAGCAAAAACATATCATATAAAGTACAAAACTAGTTTTTTAGTTGTATAAAGAGCATTCGGAAACCAAACCTAAAATCATTGACAATACTTGTGGCAATCAATGTAACAACAGCTACGTTTGTGGGCTACACAATATACCCATTTTATTTTTAAAAACATACGCAACACAAACACGAGTATAGGTAACAAATGGATAGTGCAAAACTTACTTCCCTGTCATTTTATTGATATTCAGTATTCAGCTTCATTCAATATTTAAAAATGGAGCTCTAAAGCTTCTAACAAACACTGGCTACATCACATCAGTCAATGATAGCTTACAAGATACGCAACCAGATTCACCAAAGATTGTTATAGTCGTCTTACTACAAAGATAATTATTATTTTTAAATAAACATGCAAAAAGGAATAATAATATAATAACTGGAACAAATATGAACTTCTCATAAGCATACAACATTGATTTTTATTAAAAACCTATTTTAATTCACCCATTCATTTGTAGACGCTTACAAATAATGTGATCCCAGTTTTTATTATAAAAAACTGGATTGCGGTAACTTCCCATTTTAAACTGTTTCAACAACCTAGACTATCTCTGAAATATCCCACACTGCCCTATAACTGTTTCTCCACGGCATAATATTTCATTGCCATCTGTTCATCCGAAAATTTGTCCTTTTCAACATTAACATACTGGCAAGATACATATATAATATAAGGACAGACAGATCGTGTATCAAGAAAATTTACAAAAATAATTTAAATATGATTTACAGATTCAATGTAATTGCGAATTTAGAGATAAAATATTTCCTCCATTGCAATGGAGGGAGGAAGGGACCCCACTATATTTGCTCGTTGAACCGCCAAGCCTGTTCGTTTGGTACAAATAGTGTTTCGAGCTTGGGTCCCCCGATTTTAGGTTGAGATTTGTGCCAATAACGTTCACCCAATTGATTGTTTTTTCACACCAGGGTCCCATTGTCTCAACTGCAGATGCTTTTAAAATGTGGCCATCGTTCATGATTTGAGAGTATTTAGAATGTTTTGCAAAAGCATACACACAAGTGTTGTCCCATACTAGACACTGGCCCCTTGACCAAGGAATAACTGCAACTCCATCGGGACGCTTGTCATCATCTCTGATGAGTCCGGAGGCCTCCAGTACAGAGGGAACTTCTTAACATACTTGTCTTCTTTCGCTTTCAAAATATCGAAAAACTCAATGCTTTCATATTCCTTGGCAACTAGAGCTGTCTGCTTTCACTTTGTCAATGTTTTTAAAAAGAACATCCTTCTATATATCTAGGAATAATTTTTTACGGGGCAAATATGTATGTCTCTTTAAAATTAGTACCAGTGTAATTGTTGTTTTGATGGAGTTCATGAAAAAGTTGGATTGTCTCATTTGGAACAAGTTTTGTACTGTTGTATGTGAAATCCAAGTTGTGCAAGAGACTTCCTTTTCTTGCGGTCATTTTTTGCTAATTTTTCATCAAGTCTAGTTTTAAGTGCCTCATTCGAGCTCGTATTTCTGAGTGGTAACTAGATAAGATGTCATCCCATAGATTTTTACGTGTGCAATTACTTGATGTTTTTCCGCTGAAGCCCAGAAATCTGCTCCAATGCCATGTGGCATGTGCCACGTGGAATAAGTATGGATACACGTATATTCTAACAATATTTCTTATTTGCCATCATAATTTCCCTGTCCTTTTATACAGTGACATTGGTTCAATTAGAATTTCAAAAACATTCATACCCCTTTTTCTAAGTATATTGTATTACTACATTTAAGTACAGTAATGCCTTATTACATTACAAAGGTTTTATTGCAAGCTAATGCCTAACCTGAAGAACCTGTTCAAATGTTAATATGACATGTAAAACGCCAAGTATGTATTGTTTGGAAACTGTGAAACAATTCAACCCGTCAAATCCAAATGTTTTCAATTTAAGATCTAATTCAGTCCATTCCATCTGCAAATAAAAAATAATGAGCATCCGTATTCTCCTACAAGGGTTTTAACTTCGAAGAAACCCCAAATCAACTAATATTACCCTTTTTGTTAGGTATGCCGATGGACATTTTGTCAGAATTTTTGAAAAATTTTGAACGGGGTCATTGATCCGACTGCAGAAGATAAGCATTCCAAAACATCCAAAGATATTGAAGTGACTCCCAGTTAGTGTGTACTGTACTTGACCAATCACTTGTTTGACTAGCGTTGGGCTTCAACAAATAATGAATATAAATTGCTAAAGAACAAGCATCAGTGCAGCAATATTGGAACACCAAAGTTGACAGAAAATCAGCAAATGTGTGTACGTCTACCATGAGGCATTGTAAATTTTCGAAGAAATTGGCCCATAATGTGTTATCCTGTATTACGCTCTTATATTTGAGGGCATTCGACATGCAAAGATTGTGTGACTCCAGTCTTTTGTAGTTAAAAATGACAAATTCCGGAATAAGAACATGTCCAAAGTTCCAAGCATATACTTTCAAAAGATCAGATATGAAATTCAAAATTGCACCGGTTGCACTGAACGACATCCAAGAATGAAACTTGTAGCAGTATTCATACCAATATATATCAATATGTCGTGTGTTCTTGTGCCATTCAAATTTTTCATTTGTAAAAAATTTACACTCGTAATAAAACGCATTTTCGCCAATTCCACTAAGCATTGTGATACAAACAGCAAATCTTAACATTTTGTGCGAATATTTGTTTTGAATTTGCACCCCTCTTGAGGTTTCACGCCATCTGTTAAACTTCATCTGTTAAAGTGATTGTGTTGCAACTACCGTTTGCCCGAACTTAGACAAGCTCTAAGCTCTATTGTTTTCTCAAAAGATTAAAAAACACAAAAGAAAGGTTAGAATTAAAAACTTTAAGTCAAGAGGCATTTTTGTAGACCCAATAATGCCCATCCGCCGACAACTCAAAGGGTATTTGGTTTCCAGTAAGTTGCGTGCATAACATCGTATTCCACGACAATGAGATTGATTTTTTTGAAAGATGCATATTACTGATAATACATTATGTGCAATAACCGATATTGCTCTTCAAAGAGGATACAAAGACATTTGATTTGATGACATTTTTTGATTCTCTTTGTTGCTCTTATATTAACGAGTACAGTGGAATGCGGCAACTAATTGCAATAATTAACTACATATGAATTATGTAGCATTTTCAAGTTTCAAATGTAATCGAAATACATGATGTGATTGGCATCCTGACATCGCACCGTTAAATAATATAGTACACAACACCAAGAGCTGAATTTATAAAATTTATTGTTTTAATTTGAGTTTTAATGCTTCAGAGATACACCAATCATGTATATTCTGAATTCTAGTGTTGAATTCAATTTAAATTTTCTTAAAGTGAGACAACACCATTGCATATTTACTGCAACTCTAGGCGAAAATGTAAAGCCATCATATTCTAATGGAAATATTTTAGACTTGCAATAGGCACAGACTGTTTGCCTTCCTTGTACGTAATATAACGTTGAATGCAGAAAATGTATCAAGTATATAGCGTTGATATACTCTTACGCTTGTTGAATGAAAAATTGAAACACTGTTTTGTCGGCTGTCGGAGTATGGGCACAATTTTAAAGCCAAATATAATATTTTTCAGCTTAAGATTTTGGGTTAGATTTCCATTGTTATTTTATCAGTTTGAGAAACAATGGAGAGGATTATCTGCTGTCGG
>JAQIXX010005821.1:0-13276 GCA_034700605.1 Willowsia nigromaculata
ATTGATACCAGTGTGGAGCCACAAATTACTGTTACGAATACTCAGGCCAGTACTATGATGATTGCGGAGAAGGGAAGTGCGATGATTTTGGAGAGGTGGAAATGGTCTCAAAAGGAGAAGAATAAAATTCGTTAAAACATTAAGTAGGAAGTAGCGCGTAACCTTGTGCTCAACTTGGCACAGAATATTTAATGCATTTATCTACTTATTTATTTTGACTGATGAGAATAATAAACTGTATTAATTACTTGTACAAGTCCACATCATACATGCAAGCTGCCAAGCAGATTTTAAGAATTCTATTAATAGGCGAATTGCATTGCATTAATCGTAAGTATATTCGTTAGATGCATTCATATTTTATTAATGTGCTAATATAAATCTTGCCGATACGCGTCATAAATCATTCAGCCAAGATCTCAGGCTGTGCACCTATTCTACTTGAGCCTAAAGTGCACATGGTTAAGTTCTCCTTTTCTGAGTCAAGGGCAACGTAATAAAAAAAATCTGGTTTCACATTTGGCACTGGTATAATATTTAGGCAAAATAATACCTAATCAAAAACGCTGATGCATGCAAAGCATTGTATAGGAAGTGCATCAGAAGGATCTATTTTTTAATAAATCATCTTCTTATTAATTAAAAAGTTTGCACCTAATGACATATTATCCCCTATGCAATTTTTGACCGGAAATAAATGCGCCAGTTAAAAAAGCGATGGCTTTATTGTGAAAGGTTTGGATTTTAATGTTATCATTTTATTTGACACCACAAACTTTATAGTATTACAATTTTAATTGTTTTTAAAACAAGAAAGCTCAACATATTCAGGGAAGTTCCTCTTTCATAAAAATTTGTTTCACCGATGTAGACTCTAATATCCCGCGTGGCTCTTATCATTTTTCGTACTTCCATTCTATACTTTTTATAAAAATATGTGGGTAAACACTTATCCGAACCTTCCAAGTATTAATTATTCGCTTGCTCATGATATTCACTCTACCAGGAAAATAGTAACCGCAAATCATAAGCAGGTAAAAGTTCAATGCTAAATATACCGCAGCACAAAATCCAACATTTGATAAATGTTTCCGTACGTTTATATCAAGTATTACTACAGAGAAGGTTGTAACTGCTGACATAACTACTGATTTAAATGCAACTGCCAAAACTGTTTGGAAACTATCGTTAACAATTGCATTATAAATTTGAATATTTTGATATTCCCTTAAACAATCTTTAATTCGCCAGAATCCATTTGACAATTGAAATTTTCTCATTCGCTTTCTAAATGAAGTTGTAGTTGAATACAAAATTATGTTGCAAGCAAACATGCCCAAATAAATGACTAAACAGCATGTCGTGTTTGCAATCGATACACTCCAGACTTCAACGCTGATTGCCAATGTTTTTACCAATAGCTAAATGATTGAATGCTCTGATTTTACTGGACCAATTGCAAAAGAAATTGGCTCCATATTTGACACCGTAAGTACAATTGGATAGAGAAACAACAGGCAAAATGACAATATGGGTACATTAATCAATAAAATCTGTAATGGCTTACACAGATGAATATTTGGAATTGTGAAAAGAGTGTTAATGGCTTGCACAAATGATAAATGATTTTTCTGAATGTATGAAATTGTTAAGCTGTTAAGAGCAACAGATGCACTCCAAATTATTAAGCTTATTACACGATCGCCTTCAATGTGTGAAAGTTTCTTGTAGTAACTCATGGATAAACAACTTATTTGAAGTAAACGAAAAAGGAAATGCGAAAACTCCAGAATCCTAAGTTTAGTGAAAATATTTTGATTCTTTTTTATGACAAGGATTTTGTCAGGATCTTTTCCTTTATCAAACGGGCTAAGACCAAAAAGAGCTGACTTGACAAGCTTTAGCTCAAAGTAAACGAGTGATTTGATTGTATTAGTTTTAAAAAGTGTGTAAGTTGCGTTGCTCATTTTCACTGAGCAGTTCAAACCAATTCAGTTAGAATTAAAATAGAAAATTATGAATTTTTTACAGTTTAATTGTCTCACATAATATTTTTTAAATTGCTGCCGTAACTGAGGTTCTTCAAGTGTTTGATAAACTGGATTTTCCCTGCAAATGAATTGCTTCAAAAAGTTTAGGTAAACAGGTAAATCTTTGAACACGTACTTATCTCTTAGTAAAATCCTCATATTTATTGGTTTGAATGTTTGCAAATGTTTACGTAATTTATTTACGGTTATGGGCAGGACTAATTAAATTCAAAATTTTGCTTTAAATGTTAGCTTACAACATTATACTGTTGGTCTTAGCCTAGGGATCCCACACAATACAAATGAACATATCTTAAAGATAGGCAAACATATGGTCATATCCTAAAACTATATTTGAGAGGTTTTGAAACTTTCCACAGTTTACTATAGGGGGTTTGAAGGACAATCAGGTTAAACTCAAGGAAGTAGGAGTTACGCACATTTGGTTTGTGGAACCTTACATGGATTAGGCGGGTTAGCGGATATATAACCATTTATTAAAATGCGGAAAGACACGGTTTGTGAATGTACGCAGCACAAATTAGCTAATGACGTTATAATTATACTGCGGGTTTGCGCCTGGTAGGTTTAATTTTTTTTAATCTTAAATTATATATGTGTATTTTGAAATAAACATTTTGGACATGCAGTATTAATCCCATAAAATGTTGAAGAAGCGTAATCCTAATAAGAATTTTGTCAAGTTTTATTCATTTAGTAAAATTTTAAAAATTTATCTTGACATTGACAACCTTACAATATTGCAATTTTAATTGTTTTTAAGACGAGAAAGCTCAATATATTGAGAGAAGTCCCCCTCTCGTAGAAATTCGTTGCACCAATGTAGACCCTCAAATCACGAGAAGCTCTTATCATTTTCCGAATTTCGATTCTGTAATTTTGATTCCAGGTATGTGTGTAAACACTAAAGCTCACTTTCCAACGATTGATAATTCGTTTACTCATGAAGTTTACTCTGCCGGGAAAATAATAGCCGCTTATCATAAGCATGTAAAAGTCAATAACGAAATAAATTGTGGCCAAGAATCCAAAATTTGATCAACTTTTTCGAAGGTCAATATCCAGTATTACAACGGAAAAGGCTATTGCTGATGACATAATTAATGCTTTGTACGGGACAGCCAACACAGTTTGAAAGCTGTCGTTTACAATTGCTGTATAAATTTGTATTTTTCGGTATTCCGTTACCCAGTTCCTGATCTTCCTAAATCCATTAAAATACCGGATCCTGAATATTTTCTTTTTGAATGAGTTCGTGATTGAATATAAAACGACATTGCTAGCGAACATTCCAATAAAGATTACTAAGCAGCATGTCGTGTTTGCAATAGATTCCACCCAGATATCTGTGCTTACTGCTAACATCTTAATAAATAGCCACATAATTGAATATTTGGTATGTGGTTGACCAATTGCGAAAGATATTGGCTCCATGCCAGAAATTGCAAGTACAGCTGGGTAGAGAAACAATAGGCAAAATGACAATATGATTACATTAACCAATAAAATCTGAAATGGCTTACACAGGTGAATATCTGGAATTGTGAAAAGAGTGTTGATTGCTTGCACTAGAGATAAGTGGTTGTTTTGAATGTAAGAAATGTTTACACTACCAACACCAATCGATATAATCGAAATAATTAGATTTATTACGCGATCACCTTGAAATTTTAAGCGTTTCTGAGAGAAACTTAAAATAAGGCAAGTAATTTGAACAAAACGAAAAAACCAATGAAATAAATTCAGAATCTTAAGACCACATGAAACTTGCTTTTTCTTGATGGCAATAATTTTTCCAGGGGTAGTGCCTACACTAAATGGACTTGCACCAAAAAGCGCTAAGTTTACAAGTTTTAACTGAAAACTAACCAATAGTTTGATAAATTTTAAGTTAAATATTATTTTTGTATTACGCATTTTACAAAGATATGTTCTTTGATTATCACACATTCTAAACGTTTTAATATCGCTCGTCTGTTTACTGAAATGAAAATGAATGCATTAGTTCCTAAACATTAGCAAACAACATTAATAATTCATGTGGTAAGATACCAAAATTTTAATTGTAGCTTACGATGCATAACTAATTTCATAAAACACAGAAATATGATAGCAGTTGAACGCTTTACATGTTCTGTGAATAAATTGGATTTGACTATAAATTTATGCTGTTCGTGGAGAAAACAAATTAAGAGGTTATTTAGGTTTATTTTAATAGTTTGCATTGTTTGTCTTGTCTTCGTTATAAATAGTGCTTTTCAAACGTATTTTTTGTTGATAAAATAAGAATAAAGGAGATAATTAAAGTTGACGCACGTTCAAGTCTCTCTTGTCAAATATGACAAGCCATCACTATTTACGAATGGCTAGACAAAGCGCGATTTAAATTCGATCAAAATCCTTCATCTGTTTACAGATTTAGTTTTTGTTCTTTTGTATCTAGAACTTTTGACCAGTGGTTCTGGCAGTTAAAATTATACTTATGGAAGTTTTTACTAAGAAATCATAGTTTGAAGAAAACCACAAAAACAAAATACCCCGCCATCCACTAGAATACGTAACCGCCCATCATTTCATGAAGCATTTTGTGGTAATTATTTCTCTGGAGAATTTATTAGTACTATTAGAGTTTCAAAGTGAGATTGCGTTTGGGTGTTTCATAGCCTTTTCGTTAAATAAAACATGAACTTAAGAATATGATTACCACCCACTCACTTGCTGAGAGAAAACAAAACATTCTAGGAAAATTTAATAGATAGTGTTTGCCATTGGGACATTCAATTTAAAATGTTATGTGATATTTTATCTCTCTGAGGTGGATACTCAGATGGTGGCAAAATTAGAATTGAAGATTTATGGAATAAAAGTTATGAGAATAATTTACAGTAACCTGAAACAACAAACTACTGCAAGGAATAAAGAACAGAAATTTGAGTTAAACAAACATGTAGTACAAAAACTCTCGAGAGTATTATCATCTCAGATAGGAAAGAGGTCAAAATCGATTTTCAAATTTTAAAAAGGATAATAGGCTACCAGAGCATCAAAAACTCTGTAGAATATCATCATTGGAAATTTTAGAAAGGCCCACAATTTCCCGTAAAAGGGTGTCAAAAGTCAAAAACACGTTCTGCCGGGATTTCTCTGGAGTCCCTAAATTCTTACGCATACACAAAAACTGGGTGTTAGAACCGCAAATAAATTTTTTAGAAGTACTGTTTCTTAGAAATTCCAAATTCAGATTGGTTTAAAAGTTATAACAACAAAACCAAAAATGATCTAATTCTTTTGATTTTGGTAGATTTTGACCTCTTTCCTTTATGAGATGATTTAACTCTGGAAAAGAGAAAACATGAGTTGCAATTCCAATGAATATTGCAGATGAGAATTAATGTCTTTACTTCATGCATGTATTTATTTAGATGGATGACTTCAATAGAAATGCAAATATGTTGAGCAGTTGAGTAACAAAAAAATACGAGTCTTTTTTTCTTACAAATCTGAATTACGAATGAATGAATTCATTCTCCTGCTCCAAAATATTCGTCAGTCAAAACAATCCAAATGGGAAGAAGCGCTACGTAGTGATAACGATTTTAAAAAAAAATTTTTTTTGTGGTAACCTCAAAAACGGTGACAATCCAAATATTAATTTGGGTTGTAAATCACCCTCATTCCTATGATCATTTTCAGAAATCACGGATTTACAGCTAACTTCCATATATTTTGTAATTTCTTGTTGTCCGGTATTTGTTACAAATTTCCAAATAACTTGTATGGTTGCGCATTTGGCAGGACTGTAACAGTTGCCAGTTGTTCAAAGGGTTATTTTTTGTTTCTACGTCTACATGTACGAATTTAGCTGAAAGAAATTTATGCATATGACAAATACTATTTTAACATTCGATTCGATCGTTAACGAAACTCATAATGCTGACATTCGTGAAAATGGCGATGATGAAATATTTTTTAAAACACATATACGTATTACAAGTTGTAATGTTAAACTTACTACTCATATTGGATCATGTTATGGCGGAATTAATCGAGTAATAAATAACCTACAAAATTTGTATAGAAGATTTTAGGCGATCACAATCCAACTGTTTTTCTTAGAGAGCTAATTAACGCCTAAAGCTAACATATTGTTATTGGGTGTCATTCCGAAATAATTGTGTTCCACGAAGGCAGTTACAAACTTTGTTTCCGTAGTCCCCAAGCCAGCCAACTTCTCTGACGTTGTGCAAATGAAGGTGACTTTCGAAAAATTGAATTACTTTTTACACGTCTGACGGTTTGACGTCACATAACAAAGGAACACATTCAAAAATGTAGTCTTTTGTAAACCGATGTAAGGCGTGGGCTAAAATATTACGATTTCAAAGATGCTTACAGCTAAAGATTATACCACGATGATACGTAAGGGTTATTGCCAATTCAAACGTGGAACTTTAATGTAACAAAATGGAAGCAAATTATAATTAAAACACGACTAGAATTTTTACTCCTAAGTTCAAAAACATATTCTGCAAACACTTAACAATGATTTTACCGCAATATTTGCTCAGAATTGGACTTCGTGTTTAGGACGAGAAAGACTGTACGCTGTAAAATAAACCTTAAGAAAGCAGGAAACCTTTCTCTGTCCATTAGGTGAAACTCCCCTACCCTTAATGCTATTGGTTTACAACTACGAAGAAATCGTCCAGACCATCTACAGTTCTTCCAGAGGCGAATATCCCGCAGAATTCTATTTGAATGAATGATTGTTCGACTCCCCAAGTCTAATGAAACGCCAGGATAAGCACATACTATAACTACAATTACCGCAGAGAAAATTTGAAAACCTAAAGGCAACTGGTTTCGGTACGCAAGCAGTGGATAGAAAGTCAGAACGGCACAGACAGCACCAAAAAACTGCATCACTGGCCAAAGATAGGTTTGAAAGCAGAGATTGTTGAGGATTACCAAAACCTGTAGTTGCCTATACAATCCAGCAATGAGGCCATGTAGAACTTCCTCAGTTGAAAACCGAGAGTATTTTGTGAGCGTTCTAGAATTAAAAATTAAATCGGTAAGCTATAAAGGACACAAAATCTAAATTATAAAAGAAGGAGGAAGCACCTTAATTCTTTCAGGTTGTGTAAAATTTCATATAGCCCAACAAAAGCCGTGACGCATGCAACAGGTCCTAAGAATCCGATTGGTAGCAAAAATACAAATTGGTATAAAGCAACGAGAACTCTTAAAACCAGTGTTGGTTTACTCAATATTTCAACACATCCAAATACCCTTAACAAATTACCATCAAGAGATGGAAAAAAGAAGACAACCAATGGAATTGTGATGGCAAATATAATAAAGCCAGATGCACTAAGAATTACTAACAAAGCCAGAATACTATCGCTTATTCTGGCAACCTTTATAGCTGGGTTTGACAACCGAATACGCTGATACTCTTCACAACCATGAATTAATCCCATAGGATGCTTTACGATACAATTTAAGAAATGACTCATTTCACAAGCTTTTCTTTGAAACATAAAACAACTAGTAACGAAGGCAGCCATTTTGCAAATTAAAATAGAACCAAGAAAGGCAGTAGCAAGAAAGTTTTTTCCAGATTTCTGGTGGATTTCGTAGTATAACTCAATCGAACTTAACACAATAGAGATTAAAAAATATATACACCAATTTGTCTGAAAATTGCCATTTTCCCCTGGTTTTGCGACAAAATGACGACTTTCTGTTTTCCTAGATACAGTAAGCGGAATCAGGGAGAAAAAAATAGCTCCAAAGTTAATATTAAGTTTCATAAACTGGATCACTGCTAAAGACGGCATTTTGGTGGTGCCTGTTAGAGCAAACTGGAAAAAATCCATGAAAATCCCAATATTATGGTGAATTAAATTATTTAAAATTACAAGTTTGTTTTGTTCGACTAATATGATTGTTATCAATTATAATTTTGTTTTGACATGCCACCTAAATTTGATGCTAAATTCAACTATTTAATTAACTCTGGTTGGTTTAATTTTCGTTCTAATAAGATACTTGTTTTCCAATTTCATTTCGGTGAGTAGGGGGATTTATGTGTTACTACCCAAACTTATCCAATTAGTAGCATATCCACATTTATATCAACACAAAAGGACTGAGACACCACCGCACCGGTGTTCTTTTTTCTACATAATTTGATAAACCAAAGTGAACTTTTAACATCTGGATTGACATAAGCCTAAGCAGTGCATTGCAAACATTTCTTGGAAAATATCTTGCCCGCCCCTTTAATGTTATTTTTGTGTGTGCAGAAAACTCATATATATCTCCAGCAAATCCAAACATAACAATTACAAGGCCATTTCCTTCAAAATTCATCATTCCAAGAAGCATCTGAAGTGGTATTAGAACAAGTTCGTATTTTAATTGTAAAGTCATATTTCATATTTTTTGTATTTTCCTAAAAGTTTTCTCTGCTTTACAAAAATCATGGAACTTTGGCATAACTAATACAGAGTATTTTCGGCTTTACAGAGGTGTGTACAACCAATAGAAATCATCCTAAGCAGCAGAGCGATTAACCTCGAAACTCAGACAATCGGGGAAAATTCTGGAGTTTAAAAAAATAAGCATTTTTCCTTATCTACATACACATAACCGTTTATTTGTCTAGAGTACCGTATGAAAGAGCATTAAAAAGTGAACTTTCTGCTGACATTTAATATTCTTAAATAATTAGTTAGTGCGAAACTTGACACGATTCTAAAGACAATCAAGTGTAAATTGTACTAACAAAGGAACCCCCTCCTAGCGGGAAGTTGAATTTGAACAAAAAATCCACAGGAATTGCGTAGATTTTAATATGGGAAATAAGATGTTATAGTGAAATTGCCCGAATGGTGAAGTAATGTTGACACAGGAATTAATTTCATGTGCTTGAATGTGCGCGCGCCAGCAGCTTGCTGTGGAACATTCCCTATTTTTGTACAGCACGCGCTCGATTCCTTTCCCTCAGCTCTCTCTATTTTCTCTGCCCCAGTCAAGTTTGGATTCTATACTGAAGATCCATTGTGTCCAGATGTGAAGCAGCTGTAGTACCGCAGGGGCAGCAACATCCGCAGAGCTCCATAGACAAGCGAAGCATGATACTTGAAAGCAAACGCTGACAATACAAATATAGTTTTGTTGTGGGTTGCCAATCACCCACATCCCAAAATACTGTTCAGGATGCAATTCATCCAATGTTATAAAAAATGCAAGCGCTTCATGATCTCCATAGGTAGCGGGTATAATTGAGTTCATGATTTGCTCGAATAAAAATGTCACATGGAACTATCAACTTGCTTATCAAATATTGACAAGTACTGCTTACCAATCACTAAATAATCTTAGAAATGATAGGGAGAATCCAGACCAAATTTTTGACGATAGTTCCCACATATTTTGCAATTTCTTATTGTCCGATATTAGTGACACTCCTCCAAATAACATGTACGGTTCAGGATTTGCATATGCGTGCAAGACTGTAATAAGTTGCCAAAGGTTCAGAAGGTTAAAATATTTGTTTCTATGTCCATGTGTGTAAATATAGTTAAAATAAATAGATATATATGATAAATACTATTTTAACATTCGATTTGTTCGCTAACAAAACTCACATAATGCAGAAACTCATAAATTCATAACGAGAAGCTTATCATATATTTTAAAAGAATTTTGTAATTTCATATCTCGTTACGATGTTATTATGAAAGCTTGAAAATTTGAGCATGGATAGAGGATATAAATGCCTACTTATTCGACAATAAATTGTGGACTCTGCTTACCTTCACTCTGAACACACTACACACAAAAAACGTCATAAAACTTTCATTGATTTTGGGCCAAATTACAATTTCTTTCATTGTTCATCATTTTGGCCTATTATATGCTAGAATGACCGAAAATGCTTACTCCGATATACTGGAAACAAAAAAACAGGTCTGCCGGATGATCAGCGTGAGACGAAAAAATCGTGTGCATTCATAAAAAACAGCCCAGTGACACAAATAGGGGTTCCCCAGATCCCACTGTTTGACTACTGATTTATTCTAACTAACGCTAATGATGACAGAAAGGATCTTGATAGATATGACGACTTGTTTTCCGGTGACCTAAACGTTTATAGTTAAGAAGTAATTAATAAGTAAAGTTCTCTTAAAACATAGGATAAGCTCTTCGAGTTAAGGAAACCTAGTTTAGACCTGTAACAACCTTTACTGATGTATTTTAGGTGCGGTAAATATTATAAAGGCATGGAATCATTTCGCACCCTTAAATGGCGTGCCTTGCAGCGTTCCTTACCGTGTTTAGCCCCTTATTCTAAAAAATCAAAATTGGGAGCAAAACCCGCCAAATAGGAGTGATAAAGTTGCTAGATCATTGATTTGTATGTAAATGCATCTACACACAACAAAGGTGCCCTTTCACCTGTTTTTCATGGTTTTAATCTTGTACATTCTCATTTGAGAAGGTTGCCAAGAAATTACAAGCAAAATCTGCCAAATAATGATGGTAAAGTCACTAGTGCAAAATTCCAAGAGAAATGAGTGAGATATAAGATTATGATTGAAACATTTTGTCTAAAGCAATTGTTATCTTGTTACACACTTGGAAACCACAACAGGCCGTTTCCATGATAGCATCTCCCTCCTCAACAACTTTCAGTCTCAGTTTTGAAGGGCAGTCATTTCCAAAATAACAGCAATAGAGCCACACTTCACTATGCTTGTATGATGCTTTTTTCCAATTCTCCGGTTACGCTTCAGATCATACTTGGAAATATCAATTTTTTCCCAAGAAGTATTACCATTTCCGTCTTTTGGCAACTCTGTCAAATGAGAATAAATGAATCAAAACCATGAAGAAAAGGTGAAAGGGTACTTTTGTTGTGTGTAGGTATGCAATTACATACAAGTCAATGAATTATCAACTTTATCGCTCTTATTTGGCGGGTTTTGCTCCCTATTTCGATTTTTCAGAATAACGAGCTAAAACCGGTACGGAAGGGTGCAAACCCGGCCATTTAAAGGTGCTAAAACGTTTTTCCTTATTATAAATGCGTATGCCACATACATAATTATTTGCTTTTCATACAAAATTTCAATGTAGTATTTAGTTTTTTTGAACATAGATAAACACATATTGTACCACATTGTTCCATAATATACTTTCGAAATTAATATAATTTCAAAAGGGAGTTAAAAACATCGTCGATAATTTTATTGAAGTCTGCCTATTTTTCATATGTTGTGTGTGACATCTAATAAGTTTAATTACTTTTCCAACGTGTTGTATGATACCAAGCTTGGTTTGACGTCACACAGTTGCATACAAAATCTAACATTTTTAAGCAAAAAAATGACGTAAGCCATGAGCCAAAAAATTTTAATATCAAAGACCTCGCCTATATATATTGTGCCAAAATTGAAATATTTAGGGCTTGTGCGTATTCCAGTACGGAATTTTAATGCAATTTTACTACTAAAACTCAATATATATATACCGCACACATTTAACAATAACTATTTTCACTGTAGCAGGTACTCAGATTCGGATTTTGTGTTAAGTACGAGAAAGACTGTACGTTGTAAAACAAACCTTAAGAATGCAGGAAACCTTTCTCTGTCCATCAGATGAAACTCTCCAACCCTTAATGCTATTGGTTTACAACTACGAAGAAATCGTCCAGACCATTTACATTCCTTCCAGAAGCGAATATCTCTTAAAATTTTATTTGAATGAATGATTGTTCGGCTCCCTAAGTCTAACGCAACACCAGGGTAAGCACATGCCATTAACACAATTACTGATGAACAAGCTTGGTAGCCAAAAGGCAGTTGGCTTTTGTATGCAAGCAGAGGATGGAAACCTAGAATAGCACAAACCGCCCCAAAGAACTGCAACATAGGCCAAAGATAAGTTTGGAAGCAGAGATTATTTAGAATAACTAAAACTTGTAATTGTCTATACAATCCAGCAATAAGACCGTGTAGGACTTTATCAGTTGAAAATCTAGAGTATTTTGTGAGAGTTCTAAAATTAACAATAAAAGTGGTAAGCTATAAGATCAACCAAATGAAAGCATTAATAGTAAACTGAAGCACCTTAGCTGCCTTAAGTTGTGTAAAATTTCATCCAGTCCAACAAAAGCAGTGACGCATGCAATAGGTCCCATAAGTCCAAGGGGAAACAAACCCACGATTTGATATATGGCAAATACCACTCTTAAAGAAAATGTTTGTTTACGCAACATTTCCTCACATCCAAATATTTTTAACAAATTACCGTTCAGAGAAGGAAACACAAATACTATCATGGGAATTGTAATGGCAAACAAGATAAAGGACGATGTACTGAGAATAACCAATATAGCCAAAAAATTATCGCTTTTTCTACCAACTGTAATAGCTGGATTTGATAACCGTAGACGCTGATATTCTTCACAACCGTGGATTAACCCCCTGGGATATTTTAAGATACAATTTAGGAATTGACTCAGTTCCGAACCTTTTCTTTGAAATATGAAACCAGTGGCAATGAAAGAAGCAATTTTTGCCATTAAAATGCAACCAAGAAAGGTTGTAGCAAGAAAGCTGCTTCCAGATTTCTTCCCAGTTTCGTAGTATAACTCTATCGAATTCAATATTATAGAGGTTAAAAAATACATGCACCAATATATCTGTGAATTCACATTTTTGCCTGGTTTTGGAACAAAAGGACGACTTTTTGTTTTACTTGATACGGTAAACGTGATCAAAGAAAAAAAATTGGCTCCAAAGTTAATATTTAGTTTCATAAACTGGATCACTGCTAAAGACGGCATTTTGGTTTTGCCTGTAAAAGCAAACTGAAGAGTTTTCCTGAAAATTTCAAGATTGTGGTGAGCTAAATTTTTTAAAAGTTAGAAGTTTGTTTTTGTCAGTCTTAAGTTTGTCTTCACACGCCACGATAATGTTATGCTAAATTAAATTTTCTTTAATACCTCTGGTTGGTTTATACTTATATATTATCAAACTAGGAATTTTGGCCAGATGTGTGCTAAGCACACATCCGTATTCTGGATATTGTAAATGATATTTAAAATCATGATTGAAAATAATTGTAAAGTTTAATGCGTTTCGGCCTAGCCTTGGCCTCATCAGGTAGAGGGCTTTACTCTACTACGCATTGTTGGATATGCGGGT
>JAQIXX010005822.1:0-13274 GCA_034700605.1 Willowsia nigromaculata
AGTCTGTATTTACCACCACGAGGGGGGGGGGAAAAAGTCCAAAATCATTGAAAATGTGGCAACGTGATCACATTGTACATATGTATGTGAAGTGAATTTTCCCACTATTGGATTTTTTCCACTTCCCGGTATTTACCAGGGCCAGACACTTTTCGCGGGATTTTCTCAATCTTGCTTAAGCACGTCAGGGCCAAATGTGTATGCTTAGACAGAATTAGTCATTGTTCAATGGAAAGCAAGCGTTACAGTTCATCTATAAAATGGTATTTTATTGCTTATATTAATAATTTGTCACATTTTATAAAACTGAAAAGGTTACAAACATTCCTTGTTTACAGTAGGAATAAATTTTTATGATTTCCCGCAATTGAATCACCCCAAAACCTTCTGAACTAATATTCTATAGTGTTGTAAGGGAAAGCAAGAAGAAAATCAAGTAAATCTAGAACTTTCCACAAAAAGGAAAGAGGCTTATTTTCAGCAAGAACAAACGTAAACAGCACATATTACTATAATTAGTATTCCCCCAAACGAAATAATAGTCCTGGGAAATGTGGATGAGCTACAAGTTGGATATTCAAGGCGAGGAATACATACTAGTGGTAATTGCCATGGCATCCTGCAATCGAATTTTTTAAATGTCAACCGTGTTAATGTACGTAAAGTGTATTATGTAGTGGAAAAATGATTTATGAGGCTTAATAAACGTTCGTTTTATTAAGTATATATTTTTACATTCGTATTACTAATTCAGTACATTAGTAATTATGTATTTTGATCCCAAAGACAAATCTTAAAGGTAAAAGAGCAACAACGAAAATACAGTGATTAATCTTAAAGCACGTTGGATATTTTCACACTGAGATTTTTAAGTTATGCAAGCATCAAAATTAAAATACAAATATGGTGATCAAAATGAAGCACATACATATGTACTTGTAACCAATATATCCGGAACGAAGAACCAGCATTTTGGTATTGTATTAGCCAAACATCAAGATTACCAAGACATTTCCAAGTCAAAATACCCATCAAAATTTAATATACTCTAGGCACTGCAGTATATTAGTTTCATAAACTAAAACATTAAAATTTTAAAATATGTAGCTGGGTAATACTTAGGTACTAAAAAGGATAAATATCGTTTGTTATCAAAGCTCATTTGGAAACATATGAGGTGTACATGTATTTGCGCTTGTTACTTATGTAACAAATTATGGAGTATATATCCTTCTATTTATATTAACGCTTTCAGGTGACATAACTTCTGGAAAACTTATGAGTATATATATATATTGGTCTATAACGATAACAAAATTTTAGTTAAAATTGTAATATATAATTTTGAAATACCTTTAAAACGATCATTTTTACAGATAGGAAACCAAATATTATTGAATGACTTGAGTCAGATATTTCTAGATGCATAATAGGCAGCATGCATTTCCATGAGCTACTTCTGCATTATTGTATATTAATTTTAATGACATCTAATCTTGAAGGCAAATTTTTCAAACGAATCCGTGTGTACAAAACAACCATAAGTGTAAATTGAGACCCGGGTGCTTTCAAAATCTCATATACCAGCATAATCAAGGTCAACGTTCCTGTTGCTTTCTCTCAAAAGGTTTCTCTTATAAAATTTAGGATGTGAAAGAAATTATTTTGAATAAAAAGTTACGTAGACTTAGCTTGTCAAGTAAAACTGGATAAGAGCTGTTGTGAAAAGATGTCTAAAATTTGCCTTTATAAATAATGGGTTTGATCTGTACCGTGCATCATTTTTTAACGAGGGAACCTCACTAGGTGTTCAATGAGTTGAACCTCCATACGTAGCATGGTGAAACTACATCATTTGAAATATATTTTGGTGTATTTACTTTTTGTGAATGGGCCTTTTGTTCAAAACTGAAGGCATTTTAGTATGCTGACTTGCCGAATCTATCAGAGTAATGTAAGGCATACCCAACGCAATTGTGATCAAAAACCTTGAAAAAGATGTAAAACAAAATTTTGGTCACGTTTCTATACAAAGTTTTTAATTTTCGTCCAAAAAATTGATAGGTCAATTTTTCGAAAAAGTTGAGAAGGGTCACCATGAAAACCCCATGTTAATTCCCATTTAAAAAATTCTGATGAGCGGGTTTCAAAACTTTTTGGGCTCATAATTTTGAATGCAAGGCCCATTCAAAAAAGTATATATGCCACGAAGCATTCCCAATAGAGTGTATTATTTGTGCAAAGTATGAAGGCATTCCGCGATGAACACGACGTGAGTGTCCCTCGTAAGTTGTACTTGTAAACTACATCTGTTCACGTTATATATGCACTAGTTCATACACATAAACTTCTAATCTTACAGAAAACCATAAGTACATCCGAAGTAGGCTGAAAATTATGAAAAAATTGCTTCTCAATGTGAAATATGCATTTGAAATGAGCAACGTAAAATGAGCGCACACTGAAAAATTGCAAGAAATTGGAAAAAATCAACATAAAATTGTCCAATATAAAAATTGATTTTAACGTAGGCGTTCTAATCATTTGTTAACCTGCTATAATATATTGGTGTTCATGCAGGTATACATGCTACCTGCTGACAGAGGAATGGTTATCAATAATAGAGCATGAACTTTTATTAAATTTAATGCAAATTATAGATCACAAAGGAAACTTTCACCGTTTTTTTGTGAATCTCATGAAAAAAATGATTCTCTGGGTTTTAAATATGGATCAATATAATGGCCAGGATTTTCAATATTTTTAGTCTGTCTGGAATATATTATATCTCCTGCTTGTTTTCCAAGTATTGAGCACACAGTCATATAAACAGTTTTAATAAGATAGCTCTCCTTGAATAAGTATTTCAGTTTGAATGCTTTCGCTCTTTTATGATCTGAACAGGCTTTTAAACCTCTGATTTCGCATAATGAAGCTCAGATAACGCCCACGGGGATAAAATACTGGCGACAAGCAGTTACCTTCGAAAGATCTCCAAATACAATGATTATACAAGCGCTGAACATTTTCCAAAGAATAAATGAGATCGAGAGGAAAGTAAATAAGGAGCCGACCATCGGTAAATTTTTCCTTTCCAAAGAACCTACTTATGACCGATCTTATTACCGCCATTCAAGTAGTTTTAATGGTGTCATGAATTTGTTTAGAGTGTGATCCTCACCGGCCTCTTATGCAGCCCATGTTTCACATAATGATATAGCCTGACCAGCAAAATCCGCGGATTTACAGTGGTGCTAAATAAGTGCCATGAATACTTGAAATCATCTCAAATATCTGGATTTTTCTATAGGCTTTCGTAAAGTTCTTGAAAGTCTATTTTTGTTTTATTTATCATACATTTTCTGAACATCTATTCTAAATGATTTAATACAGCATGTTAGCCATACACTTTTAACAAGTGGGTATTCTCTTAACATATTTTATTTACATGGTTTAACTCCTTTGATTATTTAGAGTGCTTTAAAGCACAATTTAAAATGTTTATATATTTCTAAAATTCTGTTTAGTTCACCAGATTTTCAGTAAAATATTTGATAAAACTAATCTACTGTTGTGCTACTTGATTAGGTACTTTGCTTACTCGTTTTATATATGTGAATATCATATCATATTTAAAAGTCCTTTCACTCAGGTACCATTTTGATACACCCAAAGTCATTCGGAAAAATTATGAATATTTTAAATCTTAATTTCTATGTACCTGTGCTCCTACAGTTTTATGCAGTTGATCTCCAACGGGATCTTCAAGAGAGTTGGTAATGCTCTAGGCATTCGCATTTTCATCTTTTGTCAAGGTCTCCTGGTCATCAGCTCCTTCTCCATCCATCATATTCTCGGTGTCCAAATTTGCCCCATTTTCAACTTCTGCTTTCTCCAAATTCTCTGCTGATTTTTCTGACTCCTGAGGAGATTCCTTCAAAGTTGTATCGGTTGCGCCCTCTGACAATGGATCTGCTTTGGGATCCCCAATCTCCACATTTTCTTCGTTTGCCCCGTTATCTTTAAAAACCAGAAATATTTCCATGAGCTTTCCTGACTCTTAATTTTTAACCAAATTTTTCCTAACTTTCAGCCTCCTCTGCGGTCGGTGAAACTTTTTCCATATTTCCAGGTTGTTCATGTAGCTCGACCTCTGGGGATTGGGGGGGATCATTTGATGGAATATTTGGGAAGTTTAGTCGCCGGCGACTTTCTTCTGGAATTATGCGCATTGCAGTGGCCACAGCAGCTCTCTGCATCTTAACAATTAAAATGCATTGACTTTAGCGATAAACTAAAGTAAATGGCGAAAGCAACTCAAACAATTAAGATGTACCGGTCCATCAATATATCGCATTCGAAGCAACCTCTCAATATTCTCATGATGCTGTCGAGTACGACGCCGTTCCTCTAAGTAATGCATGTAAATGCAAAATATTGCCAGCAGGACAATCGCAACAGTGACCGGAATAATCCAAAATTTGACCTGTCCATAGATCTCAGTTTCTTCTTCGTCTGAAAAAGTACCATTTGTAAAGTTCAGATTGCCCCCGATAAATGTGTCGTTCATAGACATGTCAGCTTTGATGTCACGAGTAAATATATTTTCAGATGGGTAACGCCGTGTTGAGAAGGACTTCCTTAAAAGATCCTCATCAGGAATATTCCAGCGCTTTCCAAGTTTCAAAATCAAATTTTCCGCCTGAAATTTTAATTCTCTTTTTTAAATGACCGTGAGTAAAATAATTATACTAGTAATTAGTGCAAATTGTTTTAAAGAGATACGCTGTTTGAAGTCATGTAGTGTTCGGAAGTATTCATACTAGCTGTTTGTTGGTAATCTGTCACTTTGAAAAATAATAAGGTAGTTAATTTTTATGAATAAAGACTTATAAATGAAGAAATAATTGTTTAATAAACTTAAATTATCTCACTATATTTTGAGATGTCAACGAAATCTGTGGTTCGATCTTGTCGTATAAGTGTATCCAATACATTTCCCATTTTTAGTAGTTGCTTTCTCTCAGAGGATTAATAATGGGGTTTTCTGATCTCAGGTAAGAATTTAATAAGTGTGGGAATGGGGTTGAAATTGGTGGCGGATTAAGAGCAAGAAAATTTACCTCTTGCAGCTTCTTCCGAAGACGCTGGTAAACTAAATGAAATCTTGGCTTTGCATTATCTTTTAATCCCAGCCTTTCACACTTTCACCTGTACTTTTACCTGTGTTCGTTACGTTCTTCGTTTGTCAGTGATTTCAAATAAGAAGCTTAGTGCACCCTGTATATTCTCATTTGTTGGTGTGTTTTGAGAATGAAGAATCACTTCAATGATTTGTAGCTACACCTCCGGTCCAGTTTAAGGCGGGGCTAGACATTGATCCAAAAGATTATTGCTCGTTTGAATCCCCATTAAAATTATGTTTGTACTAAATGGTAAAGCAGCGTGTCTTCACATAACTTCCATTAAAAAGCACATTATAGCCGCTTTTATTCACAAGACATGATATTTTACTTGTAAAATTGGATATATTCATTTTCAAATTATTAAAAGTACATGTTTAGCTGGGGAGATTTTAAAGGTAAGCGACAATGTAAATTACATTCGAGATACAACTATTTATAGCCTAGTTACCTCGACTGGTTCTTGCCTGTCAATAAAATCTGGTCAGTCAAGGAACTAAAAAGGTATTTGAAAGGATCACAAACAAATAAATAGATGAATCAATCAAACAACCAGAAACTATTAATATTTGAATGCTTTAAATGGCTTATGAATTCTACTGAAATCATTAAAAAGTTGTTTGTGTAGGCACAACAGTTTTTTCGAAGATCTTTCCTCGACTCGTCCTCGATTTAACCAATTGAGAAGTTACAAAATTTATGATAATTTAGAAAACCAGTGCATTTAAAAATCGACAAAAGACCTCGTAAAGTAGCTATACAAATAGTGTGGATGACTATGCAAAAGTTGATTCAATAAGCAATTTTGTTTATTCTTAGAAATTAATTCTATAAATGCTGGAAAAACATCTTACAAACAAATATTTCCGTTTTTAGGTTGACTATTAAATCTGTGCAGAAAACCGTGCTAGCAAATTCTTGTCGAGTTATGACAAAGTTATGCCAATTATTTACTGGTTAGTTTCCTTGTTAAGTTTAGTCATGAGAAAATATGAAGGAAATAATCTTTTCTAACAGAATTGAAGCCAGTTTTGAAAACTTACATGTTCCCTTGTTTCCATATTCTTGTTCATGCAATATTTGTACATGTATTTTGCACTACTTCAGGTTTCATTTTTTCTTCAAGGGAGATAAAAACTCACACTGTTACACCCTAGGACCTTGCATGTTATGAGTACAATACAAGGTAAAAATTGATTTCCTATAAAACTACATTACATTAAAAGTAAAGCAAATCTTATGACCATTTATACCGATAAAGGATTTTGACATAGATCTTTAACTACGACAATTTCAATTAATCCCGCTAACAGAAATATCATCATTTAATTATATAATTGCAAAAACTCTTTCTGTTTAAACCAAGCATACGAACACAATGAACGAGATATTACCGATTTCCGTATAAAATAAAATTTAAGGGAATATCACGAGAAACTTCTGTTATAAGTGAAGCCATAGAAACCCTCCACAATGAGATACCTTTCTTATCACCGCAAATCGAAGTACCTAACTGAGTTAGCCCGAGACCTTACTACTGTTAAACATTAACAATTTTTTACTGAGACTAGGCGAAAGAAGAAAACAGTTAGGAAGAGAAGATCGAGTGCATGAATTCAAGTAGATTCAACGGGTGATGATGGTAATGTAAGCTAAGACATGTAGCGAAAACACTTGGATATTTAGTATTATGTAGGTATGTAATATATGTATCCTATCCCACTTTCCGTATACCAAACCTACGCACTTCTAAGTGGCTCGTCATCGAGTTCAACTATTCCTGAAAACAAAATGATCTTACGTGAGAGGTTATAATGATCTGGTTATTTTCTTGGAAGAATGAAAAGTGTTTGCCCGTGTACAAAAGGTGATTTCAAGTGATTCATTCGGAATAAATCTAACTTTGGAATCAAGTCTGTAACACTTGTTAACTAAATAATTGGGATTTTGTTTGCATAGCGTTTTCTATTCTGAAACAGGCAAGAAAATGGGACTTTTCTTTTTAGCTATATCAAAAAATGACCAAGCATTGTTCAAGTATCTCGACAAGACTTGAATTTTGATACCATTGCTTCAATTTTTGGTAGTATAAAAATTTACATGCTTCGAACACTAAAGACACCAAAGAGGCTCATGTAATCATCCTTTGACCAATCAAATCTTTACAAACTTCAATAATTTTATCAATTTACCAGGTATAATTTGTGTCTACAAAACACTTAACGTTATTACGAAGAATTTCCCATATCTGTCGTTTCTGTTAGGTCATGACAAGAGAATGCAATAACAACACCCATTAAAATAGCAAGATGTTTGACTTACGATTAGTTTTTGGTGATTGAGTTTTCAAATCTTTAAGGTAATTTTGGTTTTTAAACTTGACGTTCGTAGTTGTTGCTAGAAATCGTTAATTGATAGTATATAATACACATTAAATCATAGCAAAAGCAGATTTTTCAATTTTTCATTTTTATTTACGGAAGCACATATGTATTGCATTTCAGCGCTGGTTTTCATAATGCCTGAATATTGTTTGTTGGCATGTTTTAACAGGATTAAAATTTTGCATTTAAATTGTTAAATATAATGTGTTTATCTAGTAATATTTAAATCTATACATTTGTAGGTAATTCGATCGTTTCTGAACGTTTTTATTTTATATAGTTGGAATGTTAAGACTGCCACTGATTAACTCAGATCGGATCTATTTATCAAGTACAAATTCTATTGAAAGCTATTAAGAATCGAACTCCAAACTTACGCGTATCGAATAGAATAGAGACATCTCAACTTTAAAGAAGCATTTTGGTTTTTAATTCCTTACATCCTAAAATTATGGTCCATAAAAACAATAGAGGGTGCTTGATGGCTCCGAAACAACATTCCAAAATTTTGACTTCAGTTTTTCATCGCCAATTTTCTTTCATGTATTGTAAAATATCATTTAACATTTTAAACATTTGTTGAACCTTGGGGCAACATTCATCCAATAGTTTGTTTAAACCTAATCTATTATGGTAAATGATCTAAAAAGTTACAAATAAAATTCCCTAGCACAATAGCACTATTCTGTGGGTAGGTTCAGCTTAGCATGTACAGGATAAACTGGTAACCTGACCTGATACCACAGACAAAGATCGATGCTTCCATCTGAAAATAGATGCTTCACACCTATGTGAAGCTTAAGTACCTTCTTAAACAACTCAACAACAGTACCATGAAATTCTTTTGTGGTGTTCTTTCCGTCTGAATTTATGAGCATAGTTATAGGCATGCTACCTTTGTGTAACATTTTTGTAAATTTTTAAGAGACTGCCGTGTCAATACTTTGGTTCTTATCTATCCTTGAAACGTCGAGTATAAATGACAAAGCCACTTTTTTCCGTATCTATAAATGACGAAGTTGAGACAAAAACATTTATTTCCAATCGTTCTCTAAAACTGTGAATTGATTTCCCATGTAAACGTAACACAAATATAAAATTAAAGGATGAATATATAAGATTTTCATAATGAGAAAATATTGTCGCTACTGATAAAAACTGATATTTTTTCATAACAAACAGTTAGATTTCAATTATGTCCCCATAGTTTCAAAGGAACTTTTAAAATCAGATCTATTTATGTAAAGGCATCCACAAATCTTTGATGGGAGCAAAGACAATAGGATACGATGTTGTAGAATTTAGTTAAGATATTCAAGCATTTAAAAATAAGACTTGTGCTTGCTCGAATCGTCAAATTATATATAAATAGAATAAACTACGGTGTAGGTAAACTAATTTTTAATTTGATTTAAATTGAATTGGACCTATATTATCTCCAGAAAACAATGTTCCTTAAACAAAAATTCCATAATATAAGCCATCATTGGAAAATTCATGAATAAATTAAACAATGATGACAAATGACAACTTTTTCGTACCGTGGTCTTGAAAGAGAAGTTCCATGTGACTTTATTTCTGTATATACATTTGTTAATCGAAAAAAAGTAATGCGCGATACAATTATTTTTTAAAATTCCAACCATTGGTGCTTAAATAAAGTACTAAAGAAACCGATTGATATCAGTATTGACTGTATTCACTGGTAGTTCAGTACGCATATCTTTTAACCACTAACGTGCAGGTAGAGACTCATAACAACTAATGTCACAAAATTAACCGAGATAGTCTGTATCTGTTTCTGCAGTATGATTAACAAGTTAAGTTTTAAGGTCGGGAACCATGAATGATTTATTGTTTGATTATTTTACAAGCTAGTACTTATGCTATGATTATTACGTGTTAAAAGCAATAACTACCAGAATTAAGTATAAAAAGTTTGTTATTCCAAAAGCTCCAAGCAATGTGGTATTACTTCTGGATAATTTTTTGTACAGAACAGTCGACAGTAAAAGATAAAAATTCAAATATTTTCATTCTAACTTCCTGTCTTAGTATATTTTAAACACACAAAACATCGTTTTAAGTAAAGCCAAAAAGATTCACAAAAGCGTTTCATTAGTAGTATTTGAAAATTCAATGAATGTCTGCAATGTTCCTTTCATATAACAGTAATGTTTATGACAATACTCAAGGCCTTCTTGCGTTCACAAGTTTCCACGCAAAGACAAATACAAATTTTTGCAGAGAAAAAAATATGAGAAGAACTATCCCCGAACGTTATGAAGACAGGAACAACTGAAAGTAAATTCGTGTCAGTTATTTCATTTCAAATAAATTGCATTCGGAAAAGCTTAAAACGAAATAAATCACGTGTCACCCAATCCCATTAAAGTGTAAATTAGAAAGTTGCAACGAATGTCCATACCAGTCATGCTACCCATCAGCTCCACGTATAAGGATATGTAGTCCTAGAACCAACATGAACTACATTTGAAATATGTTATAAAAACCGAAAAAACAACTCTTCTTTGTCATTTATATTGAATTATTACCACATCCCTGTACTTTCTCTTCTTGTTGAAAACAAACAGCTCCACAATACAAACATTAGAATGAATGAGAAAATCAGTGAAATAATCAAATGGATTTGGATAAATTTGTGGGATGAATAAAGACACCTGTAAAGCATTTAATTATTTCCAGAGATATTTTAAAGCTTTTATGTATATACATATATATACAATTGTTCTTATTTTGTACTATAATTTACAAATATTTACGTTATAGAAAAAACGAGCAGACGAAAACGCAGAGTCTTGTATCTAATTATTTAACATAAAGGATAAGATATCTATAAATATTTGATGCGAGGCTTTTCATGCAAAAATTGTTTGTTTGTTTATTTATAGTATTTCGTTCAGTCATAAAATGTATTTTTAACTGTATCTTGTTGATGGTCCTGTTATACATAATAACTAAAAATAACTTTTAAGTGTTCTATAATTATAACACATTAAATTGTTATGATTTTTTGCGCTTTTCAGAAAAAAAACGGTTCTTCACCATCATCATGTGTAGAATTATTCATATTAAAAAATTAAAACATGATCATTTTTTAGAATTATGTCCGGAGCGTGGAGTAACTGATAAAGTTTCACAATCATGTTTGGGACTTAAGAACTAGTTAGTAGTAGATATAAAATTACTACAGTAAATTAACACAATATTGGACGGATTATAAATTTATGACGTTTGAATGCAACTAGAACGGCAAATGTTCTAGAAATAGATGTTCTAGGAAATTCCCAGGATCCAATTTGTGAATTTTGGTAGAGTCTTACACGTATAAAAAAATAAATTATGACACTACAAGGAAGCTGCTTTCCCCACCTTTCTAGCATTTTCACAGTAGTACATGAACATGAGTATACACAAAAATTCTGGTTGATGGTTTCCCTGCATCAGTGGCATTATTTTATCGCTCTTAGTACTTTTGAATTAAACTTTTGCGTAATATTAGATAAACGGAACCAATAAATGTAAATAAATAGATGTACCCTAAAACCTTCATTTCCCGAAGTAAGTATTGACTTTCCACCAAAAATGTTATTGGAGTATTTTATAATATTTTTTGCAAATACGTATGTAGTGTCTTATGTCGGTTTTAGTGTTTGATTTCCTTTGAACGCTTGTAGATCTATAAAGACCTACATAATTATTGAACTCCTAACTCAAAGCAATAACTTACAAACAAACAACTTAGCAAACCGTATAAAGATTTTGTATGTATTTTATTTGGAAAATATGATCTTATAAGAAAAAATTTCAAAATGAATGCTAGTATTATTTGCTGTGAGAAAGCTACAGAAAGCAAACCACTATGTTATGTAATGGGTTACCTTTAATATGAAAAAATCACCAACGATATTTCGAGACAAATCAATGAAAAGCTAGATCCACTTTATAGCATGTTCCACTTTTGAAGCCAACGCGTCATCCTCATTGTATTAACAAAATAAAATTGAGTTGAGCTGTCCTTAAAACAATTATTTTTGAACATTGTGTAATCGTGTACTCCCTGTTTTTCCTTATTTTGTAATGACTGATGACTAATTCGTAAATGTTAAGATAAGCATTTTAGTTCCTTATTAATTATGGCAATAGCAAATAAAAATAACATCATGTACTCCATGAGAGGGTACATTATTTTATTTTATCTTATTTTATCTGCCTTAAAGAGATACTTACGATGAGTATTCATGGTCTTCTCAATATCAAAACAGCTTTCTTTTCACTACAGAATTGAAGTATAAGTGTCAGTGTAAATAAAATTGATATCTTACGTTTTCTGCAAAGTATTTCTCGTATGATTAGGAACACCTTTCTGAGTCCATTTGACGATACGAATCCCATGCTCCATTGCTCAGGCTTTTGCGGGTCACGTTTTCATTGGCGTCGCGTAACAATTAAAAAACAAAATATTACGTTAAACTTTTTCGATCGCGTGAATTGGATCTGAAAAAATATATTTTTACCTTCCAAATTTGTAAGTAGTCAGGATATGCTGCGTGAAGTATTCTGAACAATGTCTCGCTACTAGGGTCTCCGGCGGATTTGGTGGCCGGTAGTATACATCGTCCCAGTGTAGATTTCAGAATGTCTCTTTATTTTTTCATAACTTCGTAGGTAATGTGATGCATATTATATTGGCGCTCGAAATCTATTTTCATTGTAATTCAATATTTACCTACCTTTCATAATTTCTATGTTGTTAACTCGCAACCAAGCTTTCAGACAACAATGAGCTTCTGGTTCAGAAGAAACTTCAAGAATTGGCGCTTTTCTTATTCCTTAGTGAACTGACAGACAGACAGATTATTCTGTAGGTTTCATCGTAAATGTTAGTATTATTGAAGCAGGTTGTAAATGCTTTTCCTGTTTATTTAGAGTACTTTCTCATGTGTTTGATTTATCTCTTGAGTGAAATTTAATATACCTAAAACTTATAGGAGACGAAGAAACGCTGGGAGTATGGGGTAATGCACGAAATAGTGAAAGAGATGAATATGAACATGTGCTTATTCTGTAAAAGTCTGACAAATACTGGCCAATTTGTTTGAGAATAGCTTGGTCTACACCATGACGATAACGAGCATAGAAGAAGTGAAAGCATGAAAGCTGAACAACCTTCAGAAGCACAAAATGCATCATACAAAGTTAACGCTATATACTTCATGGCCCAGTGATGCTCATAACACCGGTAGTACTACCGTGGTGGAGGAATACTACACCACTTACCACCACCACCGGTGTAAGTTTGGTGGGGTGGCGGTGGTCATAAAATTTGGAGTCTGATTGGTGGTCGGTGGGCGGAAGTCGCCCAATTTGCATTGGTAGCCGGTGTTTGTTAGTATTTTGATGGTGGTGTGGTCGGTGGGCCTTATTTTCCTATGAAAATCTTATTATAGCCTGATAATTTTGAAGAATTTCAGGGCCATTTTATTGAAATAATCGATGCTCAATGCATGCCTTTTGCAAAAATGCTCGCAAATTTGTGGCTACGTACACATAATTTGTCATAATTTTTTAGTAAATGATAGGAAATAAATGATTTTTGGTGGTCGGTGGTTAGTAGGACAAATATGACTGGTGGTAGCCGGTGGTCGGTAGTATTTTGGTGGTGGGGTGGTTGGTAGCCGGAAAA
>JAQIXX010005823.1:0-13272 GCA_034700605.1 Willowsia nigromaculata
AGATACAAAACGCTTGAGAGGTGCAACGTATAATTAAATATTTAGAGGTTTTCGACTATGCTCTATTCAATGGAGAAGGAATTTTTAAAATCGGTGATTCCCTTATCCATGTACTCCCATTGTTAATATGGTACAATAGCCTTCATACATTTCTCCGTGTTGCTTTACTCATGTTCATGTTGTTGTTGCTTGCAGTCAACTATAAGGTTGAAGTAGAAATCGGTGTTATTTGCAAACTATAACATGAAAATGTGAAGCACCGAGTAATGTTATCATAGAATACGTAATGTACATAATAAACAATTAAAATGTTATAATTTTTCGCATGTCACACTGCGCTTACGTTGACGTGAACACGTGTGCAACTGCACTTGAGTGCAAAAAACGGTCATGAGTAGATTTGAGAATTTGAACTAGACCCAAACAAGAACAAATTGAATTTCTGTGTTAGAAATAAGAGGCGAGAAGAGGTAAGGTTTATTTAATGGTATCTGATGATGAAGCAGACAGAGGGAAAGAGAAATGATGCGATGATTAAAAATGACGATGGCGTTTGCATTCTGAAGTCTCTATCCAATGCTTCTGACTAATATTCGTAGGAATTGCGTGGGAATGTTAAACAAATAAACAAATGAAGTTTCTGTGAGATGGCTGGTATCACATTTCTTTTCTATAATAGTGATCCTTTAGATCACTCATGATTAGCTATGCTTGATGTACAGTGAGCTCATCATCAAGTAAGATGATGTTCATTTATGGATTTAAGATTTTTGAGCACTGACGCAAATCATGCTTGTCATATAATAATAGGTAAATCTAAATAAATAAATATGTGTGGATATGGTGAGAGGAAGAGGATATGATGTGTGTGTATACGGATATTGAAAATTGAACTGTGACATTCATGTATAAAGCTAGTCCAGTGCCACGAGTCATTTTGTGGTTTGTGGCACTGCTTGTTATTGTTGAATCGAGAATTTCGTTGAAGATGTTAAGCTAAAGTTAACCAATGTTTGAAAGTTAATTTTCAGAAGATTCAAAAGTATTAATACAATTAAGTCTTGTTATGCGTTAGTTAATTGTTATGAATTATGAGTTTATTATGTTTCCTACCAAAAGTATGATACAATCAACCGTTATTTAATAAGTTAAGAAAATATCATTGTATATATAACATAATATGAATTTACATGTTGAGGAAAATATTACTGCATTTATTTTCAAAACAACTAAAATGTTGTTATTTTAAAAAGAAGAATAAAGAAAACTGTTTTATTCCTTTTAATCATGTTGTATTATGAAATGCAAACACACTGCATCATTCCTCTAATTGCGAGCGTGAGACCATACTTCTCAGCAGATCTGTGTCACTGCTGCCTACTACTTAAATTTTCATCTGCAAAAAGCCGAAATGCATCATGTATAATTTACAATTTCATAAACAGAAGGACGCAGAATGGAGGTGGAGTGAAGGTAAGCTGAAGGAGAACTCAACAATGCTTTGCGTTGTGAGTACAAAGTGACTTTTGTCTCCACTACTATCTGGCTAGCTAGATCGTGAATTTCTGGTTTTTTGGAAGCGGTCCGATTTCTTCCGATCTGTAAGGTAAAAGAAAACGCGTGCTGTTGCGAGCTGCATTACAAAAAGTATGTACATACATACTGTTATAACGGTATTAACACAAACATCATATTGCTAACACAAGAAAGGGTTTGCTTTCGCTTGGAACTTGGAACCCATATGATTTCTTCAGGGAATATTATTGTTTCCACTTCCAAAGACGTTCCTCTCATGAATCTTTCACATCTCGTATACATTTTGCTTCTCTAAGAAGCAATAAGACACAGTAATAATCTTCTTATCATCCTCCCAACCTACAAGAGCACTTACAAGTCTTCCATCTCCTCCATCCATCCATAACACTAAAGCCACACCATGTTGCATTGTGTAATTGTGTATTGAATCATAAATGTATGAAAAAATTATTATTTAAAAAGGAGGATACTCTCAGGCTTTTCACTCACTGACGCTGGTTCTTTCCTTCTCCTTATCGATATGAGATAAAGATTTCTTTCCCGAAAATATACTCACCACAACTGGTTACTTAAATCATACATCACATAAAAAAAGTTTTATCTGAAACTCGTAATATTTTTAATGGAGTAATCACTTTCTCAAATGTATAGCTGAGGTTCGCCCTCTGCGTGAAACGTGAAGTTTATTTTTAATCTTTTTATACCAAGTCATCAGTCCTTTTTGTGCAAGCAACCGTGCTACTACACACTTTTTGAATTTTGGACATGAATGAACTAATGACTTTTTTGCTAACCTTTGCAACAACGTAACCATCATCATCAGCCATACATGAGCTTCTCTTTTAACATTTCTGCAACAAGCATCGCCATTTTTGCAATAATTTTTTTCACGACTATTGTGCATATAAGACAGCACAACAAAACAGGAGCCGGAGCAAAAAAAGTGGGGCTGCCAAAACTCAAGTTTTTAAAATAGCCGTTATATTATCATCAAGAGTGCTTTTTATCTTTAGCTGTGTCTACACTTTTCTGTGTCGGATTGGACACCGGCAGCACCTATCAACTGAGCGTCTTTCTGGTTGCATCTTTCGAACTGAACTCATCTCTGTACGCAAACCATAAACTCCTCATTATAATATTCTGTGCGTTACATCTTCTCGACCTATTAGTACGTGTAGCACTTAAGTATATCAACTTATCATCGAGGAGACAAAAATAACATTGGAGGAATACCTAAGTACTAAAATTGCTTGCCAAGTTATGCTGTGTTGGGGAAGCAGTGCAGTGTGTGGTACACCGTTTTGACTGATGATTAAAACGAGGAAAACAAACCAGGAGTGTTGTGTACACACACGATGCAACAAGATTTTGTTTTCCGAACTCTTTCAAAATATTGTTGTCGATGATGACGACGATCGGAGGAGAACGGAGCAACCCATACAACAAGCGAATGGTATATTTTTTCCGTGATCTTCTGGGGGATCAAAATATTATATCATTCAACTCATCGGGCTCGGCATTAATAGAGCAAAGCTCCTAAAACTCACCAAGAGTGTCAGTTGACGACCAGACACATTTAGTCAACTAGTCACCTCCACTTTTCGAACCGAACTGGTATACATATCGCATCTACAGCAATCCATTGTAGCATCCACTAGAGAACTGAATGTGGGTCTTTTTACTTTTCTTTCCCTCATACATTTTTACATTTATATCATCGCCGTAAAAAATAAAGAGATTTAACTACATTTGCCACCATCGTCAGCAAAGCAATAACATCATCATGATCATGATCTAACTTTTTTTTCTTCTCGTTCTCTTCTTCCATCATCCTCCACCAGCGAAATCGCAAATATCCGGTGTTGAACGGTTTGATTTGAAATATATTATGTACAACATTTAGGTATGTGTATACCTACTCGTATTTCTGATATTTTGAAAATACATTAAAGGCTATATACGTTTTCCCCAGAGTGCATTACAGCAAAAAGTACATTTCAAAAAGATCGGAGACCATTACGGTGCCAATGCCATTACATTTTTTGCTATTTTGTGTGTAATCTATCGTTTCCGCGATTGTTATCTGCCGTCAGTACACATACACACCATATCAACGTCACGCATCAGTACATCATCTTGTTTAATTCTATTAGCGAGTGTGTGTATTAAAATTTGCAAGAGAAAAACTGGATTGTCTCTTCGGAAGACATTTGCTGAAGTAGTGTACTTGGGTGACGACTGCACGAACCGTTCGACCGACGAAATTAAGTTGTTTAGAGAAAAACCGACAACCTTTGTTATTCTGCTGTCTTTTTTGGTGCCATAAAAAATAATTAATACGAGTAATAGGACTAACTAACGAAAAAGTTCATATACCCTTTGCCCATACATCCTAAAAATATAAATGCTCTTCCTAATGCTATAATAATGCCAGGATTACCACGATATACTGATACTTTATAAAAAGTGCCGGTATTACGATAAGCAATAAGACGTAATAATACGAAATACTCAAGCCGTTAATAAAATATAGTGGGCTCGTTTATTAACCTTTTCCTTGAGAAAAATACATCTTTTCTTTCCACGACATTGGAGTGAAAGTTGTCAAAAGAGTTTTATGTCAACAGCTATCACAGGCTTTGCAAATTTAGCTTGTGGATTGAGAAAGTTACACTGAATTCGACGTGAACTTGAAAAACTCAGATTTTATTGAATATCTATAGATTTATTACTTTCGGTGTATATTTGTTTTATATTGTGAAAGTTCCATCGTTTGAATTTAATGACAAGATGTCGACTACAGCAGAATTCGGTCGTGGAAAAACTATATTTGTCTTGGCCATTGTGATTGGATGTTTTGCTGTGCTATGGCCCAAAATTTTCTACCCTATGCTCACAGCTTCCATTAGTCAAACGAATGGGGATGATGGTAAGGTTCTATTGTCTACTTGTTATTTCTTACCCAAAAATTCCGAAAAATTACAAACAATTATGTTTGATGATAAGATAATTTGTCATCTATGTGAAGGATTGCGTGAACTAGAATGTGCCGAAATGTAAAATTTTGTATCATGCTACTAAAGACACGGTTTCTTTAAAACCACGCTTCAGATTTGCGCTACAATTTACAATTCGCAGAATGCTGCAACTGACGAGTCACAAATATAGCTATTTTTGATGTTCTTGCTTTAACTGACCAGTTGAAATCGTGATAAGTCTACAATCTGTTGAGAAATGTCTACTTTCACTTTATGCAAATAAATCACCAAGAAATTTGTTTCTCACGGTCCTTCACATTCTTACATTTCTTTCTCTTGATGTGAGACAACGATGAAATATTGCTACGGTAAAACTTTATAAACCGCATTCCAATAAACATAAAGCAGGACAGGATCAAGTATCAGAAAACTCTACAAAATTCTAAAGCAGATTAGGTTCAGAGTACCATCGTCAGTTTCAGATAGGCTCTTATAAAAGGTGTTGCAAAAGGAAAAATCATCATTGCCCATGCTCAGCATATCATATTAAAATATTTTTATGACTACCTAGAAATGATGAATGTAGCGTGAAAATACGCGAAAAATAATACTATCAATACATCGTATCCGTTGCAGGATGATGCAAATAACATGCAAAACTTCTTTTTGGAAAGATGTCAAAAACTCAATGTGTCACAAGGTCGATATACTCCAAACGGCCAACTACACTTTATGCAAGAAATATTTCAATATTTTATGATGTTATAAATAAAAATTGCAAACAAGTGCATACCAAGACCCTTTAACTGTTGGGTATGATACCCTTTAATATTAAGGGTTCCCTGCTTTGACCATGCATTTCAAAGAAAGTCTTCCAGTCTCTAAAAATAACAAAATTTACATTGATAGGAGTTTATCATAATTCGTAATAATGCATATTTGTCAACCAGTCCCGATCCCAGCGGTAGCACCACGACCCAGAAGAGGAGGAGCGTCTTCGATGTGCTGTGATGTTATATCCGAAAAGGATACTAACGCATCTAAGGTGATGAATGAGATATGCACAAATATCATGCGAAAAGAACTAATGACGCAACAAGAGCAACAACAACAAGAACAACAGCCAGCACGTAAAAAGGGGTCTGTGGTGAAAGTTTCGACGGAAGTATTGTGCCGGAACGTGATTATGCAAACTTGTGGAGTTGACATTGGTGGACTCCTTAAGGAAGATCACACCATAACTGCCGAATACAAAAGATCACTGGGTCAACTGCGTACCTTCAATGCGTCCCTATGTATGAAAATGAATTTTGGTGTGGACTTTGGTCTTCCTCGAAAAATTAAAGGGCCCGAATTAGTTCCCAGTAAGAAAGAACACAGTCGAAGTGTGAACGAAAAGTAGTCCGGCTAATCTAGGAAAGTTTGGTTTTGAACTAACAACGAATTTGTGTGAAATGCAGAGTATACCACCCCCTTATTGCCTCTATTTTCGGATATTAATTTAATTAAAAATGGAGCAACGGAGTGTTTCAAGTACTAACTAAACATGTAAAATATGCAATATGTACAGAACTTAATCAATAATCTTAATGTTATGTTGTAAAAGGTCACGTGAGACAAGAGCGTCCTTTTCGACCGGGTCCTGAGATGATTCACCCTGCATTACGTGAGCGTGGGCGAGCCATTCCAACCGTTAATATTCCTCGGAGAACGATTGAAAGGGAGGCTAGGGTTAGTTTTGAATTGCCATAAACTCGCAGTAGCATATTATAACATTATTGTATTTTTACTGTTGGTTCATTGCCTTTTCGCTTTAGCCCGGCCCTGTTCCTGGCATGCGACCACCGGTTGGAGGAGCCGGTCACATACCAACAGGGCCAAAAGGTGGAGGTACGATGGGCATCATTATGCCAATGTATACGATTGGAATCGTTTGCTTCTTTCTCTACACAATTATGAAGGTAGACAAGACTATTTTCATTTTCACTCAAAATGGATAGTTTTCATGAGTTTTTATATAAAAAAGTACTGCATGATTACTAATTAACCATTGTAGATACTTTTCAAGAAGGCTCCTGAAGCTGAGCAAGCTAAACAGGCTCCACAAGTAAAAGACTATGGCTTGGATCCGGAACATAGGAAATATGTTTTCTCCGAAGAGTATGCAGAAGGTTCGGATAGATCCTTGAGAGAACCTTTCAATAAGGAGGATAGGGAGATGGGGATTCGTCGAAGACCGTCGGCTGGGAAATCGACAAGATTTTATGAGGATAGAAGGAGATTAGGTAAGATTTTTTCATTCGTACTTGGTGTTTCGTGAAACCATATAATTTTCCGTGATAAATGAAATTCTATTTGATTTGCTTTTCAAAGAAGTTAAACATTTTTATGAAAATTCAAACCATTTTAAACCATTTCACAGTCCTAAATACTTCTCCTATAAAACTTCCTTTTTATGTTGTTTCTCAGTAATACCGTAGCTTTATGAAAAATATATTATTCATACTCCATACATTCCAGTTCAGTTGTTTAGAGTAAACCATGTGTTGTTATAATTTTTTCATGAATACTCTCCTACTTTTTATTCCTTATACTCATCTTTTGTTAGTTTTTTTTTGTTTTAAAACGTTCTGTTTATTTCAAAATGCATTCCGTTTTTATGTTTTGAAAAAAATGTGATAAATAATTACGTATGTTAGTAGTGTGTAAATGTATATTCAATGCGTAATTTGTACGGAAAATGTTCATGTTTGATTTAAAAATCGTATGGCTGTGGAGGAAATGGTAAAACGATAAATATATCATCATTTTCCTTTCGAACGTTGCGTAAAAGAGCGATATCATGTCATGTAATTAATGTCAGTGTGGCCATGTGAAAAAATGATGTCGTTGTTGCCTCGTTCGCCAACCTACCAAAAATCAATGTTTATTTTCAAAATACTACTATATAAAATGTGCAGAGTCACCTACAATTATCTACCCAACATATCCCTCAGACCTTGAAACAAAAACTCCTCCTGAAACAACATCAACACTGACATCATCAGAAACAGACATGCCTACAAGGAAATACGGCACTGAAGAAAACGAGAGTCCATCTGCCTTGTCATTACAACCTCCACAATCTACTACAGATACAGAAACAAAAGGCATCAGTTTAATTGATGATGAAGAGGACAAGAAAAAGACTGACGTTTCCGCACGATCCCTCCTTGAGTCCGAACAAGAACTTAAAAGTACGGAACTACATCAATTACCTACCTACAGTGTGCCTTCTCCCACTGATAATGTCCCAACTGTTCCCATTTTGCATGATGAAGTTGAAACCAGTGTGAGATTGCATGATGTCCCGAAAGAGAAGAGTGAGGTTGTGGAAGAAACAACACAAATATCTCAAACAGAGACTGAGATTCCTTTACAGTCTTCCGGAACAGACAATGAATCTGAGCGAGCAGAGATGCTTTCGCGGACCGAATCCATTGCTTCTTCTGCCGACACAATGGTTGGGAAATCAACTCCTCCGGTTTCTGAGACCGAGCCTGTTGCACCAAATTCCACCGGGATTACTCCTTCTGGTACATGTTCTACTACTATCTGTACTTCTAGTACTGCTACTGTCGAGAAACGGTCGTCTGTTGTTTCACCTACAGAAATGGGTCCTTTCTCTCCTTTGGCTCCTGACCAAACACCAAATACCGATCTCGACGAGTTTCACTTTTTTGACCGAACAATTGTTATTCCAGACTATGAACCTGTAGAACGGGCAAAGCTAGAACAACAGTCATCATCCGATGGAGCTCCTCAGCCAAATGAGGAGGAAGAGATGCCAAAAATAACTATTGTCAAACAGGAAACTGTCCCTCAAAACGTATTGGATATGGCAGCCCAAGTCGCAGAAAGTATTTTAGATGCTGCCAAGTGTGAATCTGTCGCTGCTGCCGCCAGTGTCGCTGAAGAGGTGGAGATTCCTGTTGTAGCCCCGCCTACTCCTTCTCCAGCAGGTGAACCTTTGATGATTTCCTTGACTGACGATGATGATACTACCAGTGCCAATATCACTACCTCTCCACCTGCCGAATCTCCTGATTGTTCCACTCTTTCCCTACAACCTCGATTGAGTCTGGACACTAACATAACTGCCTCTGCGCTTGAATCCGCTATTAATGCTGCGATTGTGCATGAAACTACTAATCGTATGTCGAGTGCCGATACTTTCGAAACGACCTCTCCCTCCAAATTTTCAGCAACTAGCGCTCCTCCTGAAATTCAGGTTGAAACTCCGCATGCTGACCAAACTGAATTAAATAGGATAGCTGAGTTTCTCGAGACTCTTAACACCGAGCCGAAAGAAGCTGAAAAATTGGTTGCACCGCCTTCAAATGAACCGTTAGATTCAGATAGCCCCATTGTAACTTTAGCTGAGGAAATTAAAGAGCCTTCTGCTTCTGACAATGCCAGACCTCCGTTATGGAATCAACAAAAGGCTACAGAAAACAGAGCAGCAGACTCTGGATTATCCAAAATAGAAATTACTCCGTTTGAGGATATTCAACCACCCTCTGCAATGCTTGAAAAATTAGGACTGGGAGACCTTCCTGACATTTGTTATGTGACACAACCTTTAGACGAAAGTCAAAAGGGTAGAAACAGGGCACAGTTTCTGAAAAGTAGAGTGGAAATTGTTTCTATTGATGAGAGTCAAACCGCTAGCGAGCCCGCTACCCCATTACCAGTTGAAAAAGGAAGAAAAACCTCGATGCCTGTGCACCCTTCAGGGACAATAGGCGAAACCCCAGAAACTGTTACAGAATCGCTGGAAGATGCGATGAAAAAGTTACGTCATATTTCTGGTGAAATTTCCGCTGAACAAAAAGAAGAGAAAGCAAAGAAAGCGCGAAGGAAATCAAGTGCCGCTTCAGAGCATTCTGTTGATGCGCCAAAGCCATCAGAAATTGATAAATATGTTGATAGAATTGCAGATATGCAAGAATCCAGAAAGGCAATGATAGAGCGTGAAATGTTCAAATCGTCTAGGTCTAGTCAGGGTTCTGAGACTGAACAGCAGGCCGATCAGTCGTCAAATTTTCACGGGCCGGGCCTTCTCGATTCCGGTCAGATACAGGGTCTAGACAGCCACCACCCTCCTGAGTTGCTTTCTCCAGAAGAAGAGAAAGAGGATTTTTTAGACAAAATGAAGGAGGTTGAGAAATGGGCTACAAATATCACAGCTGCAACAGCTTCGTTAGGTAGCGATGATGAAAAGGATGCAGAGGATTTTATGAAAATGGGCAGTGGTGGTCATTTTGTTTCGACTCCATCTTCTGTGGTTAATGATGATATGAATAATTTAAAACTAATTCTTGGAGAAAGTTTGGAAAAGGAAGAACCAGGCACGGTTTCAATTCATATGCCAAAAGTAGGGTCGCCGCTTTCAGAAGATGTAATAAAAATGGTTACTTCTGTTATTGATCAAGCTTTGCGTGATGGAATCCACGAGGTTGTAACAAAGATAATATGTGAACAAGGGGAAGCTAACATGAGAGACAGTAACATTCAAAAGTTGGATCAAATTCTGGATGAAATAGGTTACGGTGATGGTAGAGAGAAAATAAAACTTCTCAGTTCAATTTCGAGCACGGAATTGAAAAATGAGAATCTAGAGGAAAAGTTGCTGAAGAGTTTGGAGAAGGAGGGGTCAGTGAATGAAGGTGACTTACCTGGTGTGAGAAGTACTAAACCTGACCTTGTTGATTTCGACAATGGTACACTGACTGACCGTGTGATACATTTGACTGATCACGATATGCAATCACCATTAAATCAAACTGCATCACAAATTCCATCGGTGCCTCTTGCCACCATTACACCCACAAAAGCACAAACCACTAACACAGAAACACACAAAACTAAGCGTCCTGCCGATAAAGATGATGGTCATGATAATAACACATCGAGTTTAACAACAAGTATTGTTGAAGATAGTAATCTTGGTGTCCAAAAAATTACAGAAGAATTTGAGATTAGTAGTAGTGCAGCTGCTGCTACTTCCGCTGAAGCTTCCAATATTACCAGTATCACGACACCGTCCACATCAGTAGAAAGTTGCCTTAAACCCATTGATTCCATTACCTTCACCACTCCTCCTGTACCTAAGGTAGAACCCTGTAGTCAACAAGGAGAAAATTTCGAAGAAACCCAACAAGGAAAGGTGAAAACTGAAATAGAAGAAAGTACAACTGCTTCCAGAGAGGAAGGACAAGAGCCAGTTATCGCAGATCTTGATACACTTCAAGCCGAAATTGAAAACTTATCGGCAGAACTGAACAACATGGAAAGTACAATGGTCCCTACTGAAGAGAAGGAGGCATTGGAGGAATGCACGAAACCTGAACAATTAAATCAAGTAGAACTTGAAAAAATATCGTCGACACAGGACGATGAAAAAATTATCAAAGTTGTGGAACATGAAGTTTCCGCACCTGTGACCGTTACAGCAGACCTTTCTTTACCCACTCCAGTTGACTCAAGTTCTGTTGAACATAAAGGTGAACTGAAAGGAGCATCAGCTAAACTAGAAGAAGTGAATGGAAAAATTTCAGAAACGGAACTTTCACCAAAGGACGACATTGAAGAAAGAGTTAAAGGAGAAGATATATCAAAAGAGGAAATGATAAAAATAGAGTTTTCCCGAAACAAAGAACAGACAGAAACTGACGTTTCATCAAATGAAGAGCCTGTCAAAACAGAAATTCCTCCGAAAGAATCAGCATGCGAGGTGTTTGCTCCTGAACCTACAGACAACGCAGTTTCACAACCAGCAATCAAAGATGTATTTGATGATCTTGCTAAAGATGATGTAAGGCATGAACAAGTAAGTTTAACGACTGCTGAGAAAGAAATGGTTTCAGCGTCTGTTACTGAAGAAGGTGATCAATCTATTGCCAAATTACTTCAAAGTCCTCCTGTTGAAGCTACAACTCGAGCAGTAAATCAAACTGAACCTGACGAGACAGCAATGATAACTAAAGTTCAAGAGCTGACTGCGCAACTTCCAATTGAGGAAAAGGATTCACCGCCTTCAGTAGATCAAGAATCTTTACAGCTTACAATTCCAGATGTGGTTCCACAAGCTCCAACAGATGAAGGTGCCATTGAAGAAGCACTTTCGCCATCTTTGCAGACTATTGAAGGGTCAGTTTCACAACTGACAACACATGAATCCAAAAAGGAGGAAATTGAAGAAAAAGCTCCAAGTCCTCCAGTGATAGAGCAAAAAGCACCAGATATTTCAATGGTGGAAGAAAAAGCTCCTGGCTTCACTGCAGCTGAAGACAGAGAACTAAGTGATCCAGTTGTCGAAAGCAAAGTACCAAGCTCTTCAGCAGTTGAAGAGAAGTTTGCAAATACTCCAGTGGTTGAAGACGTTACAAGCTTTCCAGTTGTCAAAGAGGAGGCACCAAGTGCACCAGCTGATGAAGAGAAAGCACCAAGTCTCTCAGCAGTCAAAGGGGTAGTTCCAACTATTCCAGCAGTTGAAGAGAAGGCATTAACTACTCTAGATGCGCACGAGAAGTCTCCAGGTACTCCCGTGGTGGAAGAGAATGCTCCTAGTACTGTAGTGATCGAAGATAAATCATCCAGTACTCCAGTTGTCGAAGAGAAAGCACAAAGTGCTTCAGTTGTCGAAGAGAAAGCACCAAGTTCCGCAGTTGTCGAAGAGAGAGCACCAAGTGCTCCAGTTGTAGAAGAGAAAGCACGAAGTACTCCAGTTGTCGAAGAGAAAGCACAAAGTGCTCCAGTTGTAGAGGAAGAAAAAGCTCCAACTTCTCCAGTTATCGAAGAGCAAGCAGCATGTCCTCCAGTAATCGAAGAGCAAGCATCAAGTCCTCTAGTAATCGAAGAGCAAACAACAAGTCCTCCAGTAATCGAAGAGAAAGTACTAACTGCTACAATTGTCGAAGAGAAATCAGCAATTGCTCCAGTTTTCGAAGTGCAAGTACCAACTGCTGCAGTTGTCGCAGAGAAAGCACCAACTACTCCAGCTGCTGAAGAAAAATCTCTAAGTACTCCCGTGGTGGAAGAGAATGCTCCTAGCTATGCAGAAATTGAAGAGAAATCATCCAGTACTCCAATGGCAGAAGAATTAGCTCCATGCCATCCACCGGTTGAAGAAAACGCATTAGGGCCTCAATCAGTCGAAGAGAAAGCGAGAAAAAGTCAAATTGTTGAAGAGACGGCTACAAGTCCTTCAACAGTTGAAGAGACAGCTCCAAGTCCCCCATCCCCAACAGTTGAAGCAAAAGCTCCAAGCTCTCGAGCATTCGACGAGAAACTTCCAAGTCCCCCAGCAGTTGTGGACGAAATTACCAGTCTCCCAGCAGTTGAAGCCGAAGTTACCAGTCCCCCAGCAGTCGAAGTTACAAGTCTCACAGCAGCCGAAGGGGTAGTTCCAAGTATCCCAGTTGTCGAAGAGAAAGCACCAGTTGCTTCAGTTGTCGAAGAGGAAGCACCAGTTGCTTCAGTTGTCGAAGAGGAAGCACCAACTGCCCCAGTTGTCGAAGAGAAAGCACCAATTGCTTCAGTTGTCGAAGAGAAAGCACCAACTGCCCCAGTTGTCGAAGAGAATGCACCAATTGCTTCAGTTGTCGAAGAGAAAGCACCAACTGCCCCAGTTGTCGAAAAGGAAGCACCAACTGCCCCAGTTGTCGAAGAGAAAGCACCAATTGCTTCAGTTGTCGAAGAGAAAGCACCAACTGCC
>JAQIXX010005824.1:0-13270 GCA_034700605.1 Willowsia nigromaculata
CTTGAGAAGATATTGGAGACACCGTTGACTGGGATGGTAGTACATTTATGTCTTCCTCATCTGTGGAAGTGAACCCACCGTCACTAGACGATAAGCTGTCGGAAGAATCATCAGACTCGCTAAAACTGAATTCATCCTTTTCCGTTTTTATTTCTTGTAGAGCAAGCTGGGTTGGTGGGGATGTGACAGTGACAACCTGTGATGCTTGATTTTTCTTTTGTTTTTTCTCCTCTTTCTTTTTCAATATTTCCTCAATCTTCTCCTTATTGTACAATGGACAATCCTTACTAGTCTTCATGTGTCCCAGTATACCACAAGCTCCACACTTCCTACGCTGTCTTTTCAATGCTTTCTCAGCCTCTTTCTTCGCCTCCTTATTTGGGAAGTATTCGTCCTCCATTTCTCGCTTTCTCTTAGCATGAAACCTTCCCACTCTATATTCTGTCTCTTTAGCCACACCATATAATTGTCCCAGGAGCATTCTATCTTTCTGTTTTTGTTCTTTCTTGTCCCTTCGATCGGCCTTTTGCAGGAAATGTTTGATAAACTCCTCACTCTTCGAGCTCCGTATTCGTATATATGCTGCAGTGATTAAGAAAGAAAGAAAGACAAACTTCAAAATCCTCGAAAATTAATGTTGTTGAAATTCATAAAGTAAAATTACATACTCACCCGCAATGACAACAGGATCTCTTACGATTTCTGTTCGAATAAAACTTTCCCCTTTATCTTTAAACGTTCTGGTAATTTTGAGAAATCTTCCTGGATGCTTGATCAAGTCGGTGAGGATATCTTCACTATTTTCTTTGCTCTTTTTAGCCAACTGTTTGTCTTGTTCTAGTGCTTCTTTTCTCTTGGCAATGTCTGCATCCTTGGCCATAATACCACCTAACATCAACTTTTGGAGTTCCAGTCGTTCCAGCTCTTCCTCTTCATGCGTCAGACGATCGATATTAGCGTCTTCCTCTAGGATTCTTTCTATATTTTTGCCCATTCGTTCAATGTCTTTCATTGAAGCGTGTCTTGGATCTCCAACCACTTCACTTTCAAAATCGTCTTCGTCGCTGTCTTCCTCATCCGAAGACAAAATTTCTTGAGACGAGAGCACTTTATTTTGAAGTTCGAAAACCCGCTGACAAGCTTCTTTGTAGCGTTCTTGGTTCATAGCCAAGCTATGAATATTTTTCCATCTGCAAAACTTGGCAATCGCCTTGTCAGTCTCTTCACCTTGCATTACTTTCTCCGTTGACAGGGTTCTCACGAGATCAATGATTTCCCATCGGGTTAACTTTTGGATTTCCTTATCAGGCACACCAGCTTTCTTCAGCAATTCTTTGGCCGTTTTAGCAGAGAGTTTTCTAAGATCAGCGTCAGTTCCTCCAGTCTTTTGAGGATACTTTCTCGGACGACCTCTTCCACTATAATGAGGAATCGGATCGCCATCTATACCACTTCCTACAGCTCCCGATGTGGCAGCACCCCTTTTGGCAACCTTGACGTAGGAAAACCCTTCACCGCATCCTGTGGGATCCGCTGGCCCTGTCACTTGTAAAAAGCATTTTCCCTTAGAAGCGGCGATAAATGCTGCTGTTGTATTCCATGGAGCAGACAGTAATTCTTCTTCGAAAGCAGACTGAGAAATCTGTTGATGCTGTGCATTAAATACTCCTGATGTATCTAGCAAACGAAAATGTAGATTTTGAGGTTTTCGTCCTTTCTTTCCTTCCAGTTCATCTTGCCCTCTGTCTGGCAAAGACAGCATGGAGTCGAATCCTGTATCCCTCAAACGCTGCTCGGCAGCTAGCAGACTGTAGTATGCACAAATTTGCTCTACCGGCACCTTCTCCGTCAGATCCTCCAACTCTGGAAGTTTGAATCCTGACTTCATTACTAGCCAAGATACATTCCCAATTCGTTTGAGTTCGGATGAGTTCTTGAGCATTGATTTAATGTTGCTCTCTTGGAGGGTGGGAAAATGCTGAGTAACAAAATCCATTCTGACTTTTGCGACAATGGTGTCCAAAGGTGAAGAGTTTTTGGAGCCTTTGGCGAAGAATGTGCGATACTGGTTGTACACAAATGCTTGTACAAACTCTTTGAGGAAAGTTTTGACTTTATTCGAGTTTGGTTCTGGAACATCGATCAGAGGGCATTGCTGACCCGCTACGAACAGGCCATCCAAGTCACGAATCAAGAGGCAAGAATTGCTCGAGCGAAGCACCAAAAAGTCTGTTTCATTTTTACCGTGCCAGTAAATCGGAGACAGGTACATGTTGTTGCAGATGGAAGAGAGGACTTGACCACCTTCCAGAGTGCCCAAAAATGGAAAATAGGATGAGCCAGAGACGAAGTTTGTATCCCCAAATGAGTGTGGGAGAGGGGGTGCATACTCTCCAGAGCAGTCTTTGAGAGACTTGCGCTTGTAGTAGTTGACAATTTGGGAGCACATTCCTACTTGACTCAAAAGTGGAGGGTATTCTTCCGAGTTTTCAATCAGGATAATAGTTCCATCTCTTCCAGAAAGGTCAATCGCCTCGTCTAGAAGAACTTGCTGCCCACCCGCAATCATCTTGTCGCGTTCTTCCATTTTACTTTGAATCCTCTTGGCTAAGGACCTGATATAGTGACGGTTTGAATATTTGCCCCCTCCTGGTCGCCCAATGGTGTAAAGTTTAGGACGATGAAAATCTCGAAGTTGTTCTGTACTTAAATGGGTGACGACAAAAGGGGGAACCAATTCCTTGACAAGACGAGAGTGCAGACAGTTGTAAATGCTCACATTTGTCGGCATTTTAGACGCGTAATACGCATCACCGGATGCGTAGAAGATGTTGCCAGTCCAATCTTTCTGAGAACTTGAACAGGTAACGATAGGTCCAGACAAGGATCGTAACTTTTCTTGCGCATCATGAGCCTGTTGTTCCAGTTGCTCTCGTTTCCACTTTGAAGGAATAAACCCCGTTTTTCCTAGAATCAATTTAGACTTCATCGTGTGGGGTTGAATCAGAGCCTTCTTGGGAGGAGAAGCAGATAGTTGTCGTTCACGCAAAGGATATTCTATGTTGGGCTTATGGAACACAATATCCTCATCGGCTGTGTCAAAAACTGGAAACTTTGGTTGAGGGATGTTCTTACGAAATTCGTCGGCACTCCAAATCACTTCATCTTCCCACGAACCATCAATCAATTCTTCATTTTCATACGGAAGAATTGATCTAAAATTGTTCGTTTCAACCAGAACAGCGTCAGTTACTTTCCTGTTGGACGAAGTTGGTACCCATCCAGCTCGTCCGTGCCGCTCCTTCGCAGTTGCAAAATCTGATACTTGCTCGGATACATCCCAAATGATATCATTCTCCCATTGAAGTTGGCTGACAAGAGAAAAGTCATCTTCATGTTTATCCCTATTTTCGCCACGTTCGCTCTTTTGTTTTTGGTCATTGTTGTAAAACGAAACATTTTCATGAACAAACTCCAACTCTTGAGTAAGTTGCTTGACAGCTGCTGCTTCCTCCAGCTCGAAAACTAGTTGCCTTAAATGCTGTCCTTGCCCTCCATTTGCGCCTTGATCATAAGATGCGGGTTGGAATTGGAAGTCCATGACATTTTGTGGAAGCGAGTTGTCTTCACCGTGTCTTACTGTCAAAGAATGGGACTGAAGATCTGGAGTATGTAGATTTTGAGGAAGGCTGTCTGTTGAGAAGATACCTATAAATAATTGATAAGCAAAATTCATAAATATTAACTCAAAAAATACCTGATAGCAAAGCTAATACCCGTGTATAATAAAGTTTATGAGATTGCAGTTAAAAAAATTATTACCATCATGAAATACACTTATTGTATATTCTTCATGAGGTAGAATAGACTGCACAGCTATATCGAGCTGGTGCTGTTCTTCTGAATCCCTTTCAGGTTCCAAATAGATATCCCTTGGTACCAGAACAGCGCTATAATCCAGATTCTCGCAGTCTTCCGGAATTCCCACCTGATCATATATAAGGCTTGCAGGACCGCTCCGCCACATCTTCGGGTGCCTCAAGTCTTTATTTTCTTTCACTTTTAGACTTCCAGAATCAGTAATATTCTCCGGTACACAAAACATCTCTCTTTCCAAGCATCAAGTCGTGTTCATTGCCAAATCCCACCTAAAAATTAAAAAATAGCATACATTTTACATTTTCACCAGAATCAAAAAATCATACCACGTACGAAAAGCTTTTCAAAATCATATCTGCTGGCTCAAATTTTCACTGATGATATGATATAATATTTACTTGATAATCTTACCAATCGGGCCCAGTTTAACCATATCCCACAATAATTAAGCTTGCACAACAAATTATATTTCAGAAGAACTAACTAAAGAAAGAATGGAACGCCTTTTCGCAACACAACCAACGCAATCAAGACAACGATAAAATTGATTCCAAGAAAAGATTATTTTTGAGAGCACGAATTCTCTGAAACAAGAGAACAGACACAGGACAGAACACATAAAAACAAAAGAGGTAGCGAGAAAAATGCGGCAGGGCAGCAGCCTGCAAATAGTGTAACGTATTTAACTTGCAAGTTGCAACAACAAAGTCAAAAATGGCACGAGGAGTAGGATTGCTAATAAACTTTTACATACGCGAGACAACGGACAATTGGCAATGTAAAAAGCATGTGCAATTTTAAATGTAACTGGCAATCATAACAGAAAGCACATACAGAGGTTTGCTTGACAGTTTTGGTTTTTCACTTCTACCAAATACATTTTTGATATTTCTATTTAAATTTGAATCATCATCATCACTTTCAGCAGAGAAGAAAAGACTTGACTAACTGGAAGTGAGTACGTACTTCAGATTCGCATTGGAATGCAACACTCTTAAATATTCAAATAGTTTTAAAATACTGAATATTTGACATTTGACATGATAGATATGCAAAAAGTAGCATGTGTGAAGGAAGATGAACAATGGATGATGCATCGGCATGTGCATTGAAAAGCTCGGATCTGAGTAAACTCATGCAGTATGCAAGCAGCTGCAATCTACATATCTGTGAAAATTGAAAATTAAGGACTTTGGTTTCTTCATAAACATAAAAATCATAACAAATCAACCTGGCACATTTTACAAGTCATGTTCCAATCCCACAAAACTTTAAAAAAATTAGATTAGGACTTGGTTTGGGGAAGATTGAAGAGATTCATCATATTATTTTTTGTTTTAGGGAGACAATCTGAAATTATGGCGTAACCTAATTAATGCGAAAATATGAGGGCTACAAATTTGAAATATTATTTAAAAATTCATACAAAACATTACAGCAAGCAAAATTCAATTGAAATGAACGCATACTACCACACTACAACCGACAGCTAGCACAATATCTAGAAAGAAGGAAAGTGAAGTTTAGTGAAGCATATATAAACGGCTGCTTACTCCGTTGCATGTGTAATTCCTGCACCACCTACTTGACAACCTCTAAACGCGGGACACAACCGCATTTGAATTTCCACTTCAAGATCGCTCTAGATTTACGTGGATTTTACCTACTTTCAAACACCAACTTCAACCAGCCATTTAAGAAGCGGTGACGATGTGACAACCGTCTCCTTCCATTCCAGCCCGATAAGGTGTCGTTTTCGAAAAAAGTACCACCCACCAAGAATTCTACATAGTCACGCAATCTATCTCCAAAAATATTATTGAGCCCAGTCAAAATAATTTTTTACGCTGCTGAGTGCTGTGCTGATGCATTGTCTTTTTCACACATTCAATTAGAGAGCTTGCTAGAAAAAGAGGTTCTCCATAAAAAAGCGAGAGTCCACAGTCCACACAGCTGGCATATACGCAGGCAGACAGTTTTTCACTTGATGACATCTCATACTTTTCTAGTCGTCGGTCCGGGGAACAACAACAAACCAAACCGCTTGCTTTTTTAGAGAGCTGCTCTACTTGCTGTAAAAATGCAATGATGAGTTGGCTGAATGAGGATGTGTTTTATGATGAGATGAAACTCTGAACTTAAACACCTACTTAAATGCAAATGTGTTGTGCAACAGTGGTGGCTTCTGTGGTGTATGGGAATTCTGGGGTAATTAATTAACTTTTTATTGCGACCTGACTGAAGCTCTTTTCTGACTTGACCAGGCTATTCAGCCCATGTGAGAGGATCGACAACATCTGTGTGTTGTTTAGTAGTGAACTGTGACCATGTATTGGGTGCTGCTGCTGCTGATGTCATTGACTATTCTGGATAATTTGGAGTGAGTGAGTGTGTTCTGTGTGAATTAATTTTGACTGTTTTTTGCTACGTGGGTTAGTAGCTTGCGATCTACTTGGTGGATGGAAAATAATAGCAAGGAATAGATTTAACTGGAAGCTAAAATACGGACTGCTTTACTGACTACTGGAGTGGGAACATTGGATTATCCAGAGCAGAATTAAATACTGTAGTTTTAACAGTTATCCTACTAGATGTACGTAAATGAGTTTATTGTCTATTTTCTTTGGTGTTTTCTTTGGATGTGCCATTTTGACTTATTATTAGTATTCGGTGAATTCAGAATCTTTAGGTTGATTGATTTGTTTGGTTTTGATTTTTTAGTGGTCAAGGACCCTGTAAGGCGGATACCGGCATATTTGGAAGCTGAGAATCAAGAACTTTGTGTTTCTTAGATGCAGGAGTACTAATTTAGATAATTAAAATATCAATTAGGCGTCTGACAACTGTAGATAGAAACAATGGTGGAGACTTCGGAAATTTCAAGAATACACCCGGAAGAAGGGGATAATAATAATAAGTTTGCTCACAAGTTGGAAAGCACAGAGGAAGTTTGCAGTGAAATGTCAAGTTTTAGGGGTAACTGTAGGAGAATGGGGAAAAATAGGGGATTTAGAATGAAAAATGAGTGGATGTGTAGCTTAACTAATAATAATTTAGGAGTAATTAGTATAGTATTGTTAGTGTTTTTCCAATGTGTATTGGGCCAGCAATATGTGGATCCACAACAGGCTGGTGGTCAACCAGCGGATGGGAAGGATTATTATTACAAGAGAGAACATTCCTTGTCTAAACCTTATCAAGGTAGAAATAAAACTTGTTTTAATTAGGACTAAAGTTGAATCTGGGAATTTCAAATTAAATCAATAGAAAATTGTAATGTTTTTGTTATTATTCATTATTTTGTTTCGATTGGTTTACATAGGTGCAGGATGGCAAATTCCTAATTGGGATTTTATGGGAACCACAATTGTGACTAATCAGTACATTCGTCTGACACCGGATGTGAGATCTCAACAAGGTGCACTGTGGAATAATGCTGTAAGTATTTCTAAAGCTAAACGTTAATTTTTGTATTTTTTATTTTACAAGAGTTCGTCTTAATTCTGGGTTGGTTTATTACTTAATTCTGTAGCCTGTGAGAATGCACAATTGGGAGGTTCAGTTGCAGGTCAAAGTTCATGGAAAAGGAAAAGACTTGTTCGGAGATGGAATGGTATTTTGGTACGCACGTGATAGGATGATACCTGGACCAGTGTTCGGCTCAAAGGATTATTATATGGGACTGGCCGTTTTTATTGATACATACAGTAACCACAATGGTCCTCATAATCATCAACATCCATACATCTCAGCCATGGTAGGATTTTCAACTTCTTTCACATGAAGCAATTCAATACATACATTTGAATTAACTGAAAATATCTCTTTGTAGATCAACAACGGCTCACTTCATTATGATCATGATAAGGATGGTACTCACACTCAACTTGCAGGATGTGAAGCCAAACTAAGAAATATCGACCACGATTCGTGGCTGGCCATCCGTTACGAAAATGAAGTACTGACGATTTCGACTGATTTTCTCGGTAAAAATACATGGGCTCCTTGCTTGAAAGTAGAAGGAGTCAAGTTGCCCACTGGATATTACTTCGGTCTGTCTGCAGCCACTGGTGATTTGTAAGTTTCAACCAAAAAATCAGATAAATAAACCATACCTGACAGTAAATCTGAAATAATTTACCAGTACCACCCATTTTGAATGCACACAGATCCGATAACCACGATGTAATCACTGTAAAAACGTTTGAGCTTGAACCTGGCACCGGCAATGCTCGAGGTGAAGATGACCGTTCTAGAGACTCTATCATTCCCTCTGCTTTGACACAGGAAGCGCCCCGTGAGCATGTGGATGACGAGAAACCTGGCTGGTCTGGTGTTAAAATTTTTGTGGTCGCACTTGTCAGTATTTTAGCTATGATCGGGTTCGGTGTCGCTGGTGTTATTTGGTACCAAAATCATCAACAAAATTCTAGAAAGCGATTCTACTAAGTTTTAGTCCTTCAATTTTTTAACACGATCACGGTACGGTAATGCTACAATTGTTATCTTCTTTGCTCTTGCCTGTTGTATGCCCTCCTGTTTGATTTAAAACAGCTATTATTTATAAAAACTTAAATCATATAATAATTACAGATTTAACTGTTAGCCCACGACTACTGCACACAATAATATATGCATCTCTCTGTGTATTTCCTAACGAATATTGTTTGTTGCCTTCCTTTAAACCTGCATCAAAATGCTTGGGTATTGTATTGTAATATTAATAAATTTGTAATGAGTAATTAATGTTATTCTTGTTATCAATGTTATCAATCGGAGTCTAAAGGCAAATAATGAAAAGTCCATTCAAAATGGCGTCAAGAAAGAATATTTTTCATACTATTTACACATTAGTTTTTAAAATAAGCATGCATGTAACACAAATATATTAGTTCAATCATTAGCTTACTGTAACAGTTCTCTTTGGATAAACAACATAATGTCAGACGTGTATTATCTCAAATTAATCACTAGTTTAAGACTAGATTAAAGTTTTTGAATAGAGTAGAGTGGAAATGCTGGAGTACGTATTTTGTGACTTATTAAAAATCCTTTGTACAAGTTGAAGAATTCGTGGTCTGAAAATTTGAAGCTTGAAAGGTTATAGTCATTTACAGCGAAGAATTTAATTTGAAATTATATAAAAGTATCATGCTTTACAATAGTTTTATGATTTTTAAGAATTTTGAAGACCTCGTGAACGGCTGCGATGAACATTTGAGTTTATGTTTTATATACACATACGTAAAGACTTATTCTCTATACAATGTGTGAGTTGCCTTTTCATAGATGATAAAAATGGAAACGGAGGAGAGATTGATTATGCTTTCATGACATTAATAGGCATTAGACAGGATGATCATTGAAGGAAAATAATGATTTGTAAACACAATCTAATATATACATGATGTAAAAATTTCTTGTTTTTAGTTAACTGTCCACAAAAACATATAGTCATTTAATATATGGATCTTATTTACATTTTTAGTCTGTCATTTTATGCTTAACTCACACACAGATTTAGATTGTAATGATGTGTATGTTATGTACAGATTGAAATTACATAATATGATGTGATCCAATAAATAAAAAATTAGACAAAGAAATCGGAAGTTTTGATATGCCTTGAAATATTGAACTTAGATCGCTACTTTGTGTAGTTCGCCATCGTTATTTCTCAAATGGATAAAACGCATGCAAAAAGCTGAAAGAAAATGTAACAAATCCTTAAATCCCGAGCCGGACCGGAAGTCGTATTTTCACAAAATGTTCATGAAATGAAATCTAAAATTCATCGTTACTATTATGAGAAATAAAAGGTTTTCAAGACTGACGCTCATTGCACTTTATTTTGCATAAAATTCATTCATCAATGATCATTAATTTGCTAACTATAATTGGATTTTTGAAACATGGTATGAAAATCAAAATCACATTCGTAGAAAAGCAAGTTTTAAAGCTTTGTAATAACATTTTGTGTGAATGTTTGTGTTCTGAATTCAATCAAGAGTGCATCACAATGGGGCGGATTGTTCAGCTTTCCTCCAAAACCAACGACATCAGTGATGGATACATTGTCAGCCCCCTCCACTAATATTCAGCAGCAGCCACAAGGCTCTTTCATGTTCGGAGTCCCCGCACTTGGGAACGCGACTGCTGCCGCTGCAGGAAACACTCCCATGCCTCAATTTAACTGGGGCAATAATAATACATCTTTCACCTCTCCAGCTACAAATACAACACCCATATTTGGAAACACAAATATGACCAATGCCGCCTCACCAAATCCAGCAAATGCCATCCCAAGTTTTAGCCCATCACCTTTCAGCTTTCAGCAACCAAAAATTCCAAAACCAAGTTTTACATTCAATCCGCAAGGTCAGGGACAGAATCAGTCTGGTCTCTGGAACGGTAATACAACTACGATACAACCACAAGCCCAGCTCCTACAGAACGCAATACCTCAATCACAGGCAAATATAAATCAATTTCTGTTGCAAAAGATCAGCCAACTTGAGATGATTTTAGGTCAAAATGTTCACGTCTTCCAACCGGGAAGCAACATTTTGGAAACGGCAGCTGCACATCCAAACTATGATATGGCACTCCAGTTCCTTCGCCTATATCCAGAAGGACGCCCATCCAGCTTAGCAATGGAATGTCTACAAATGGCTGCGAATGATCGTTCCAAAGCATTTCAAAGTAGTGGTTTCCAAACATTCCCTAGGAATCGTGGTAGTTTTATTCGGGAACCTCCTTTTGATACTTACCCTCTAGAAAGGAAACATGCATGCACATGTCTATCTTATCCGCGTTCAATTGAGAGACGATCGTATAATGATGATGTAGCGCCAATGATGTTTAGAAATAGAAATGATATCAGATTTAAAACATTCGGAGTAAATGAGAGAGATCGTTGTGAGAACATCATGTATGAACCCCCGAAGCATCTCTTCAAGTACAAGTCATACTCAGATTCACTCGCAAACTTCCGAGCAACCCGGTTTTTAAGCTGCCTGCCTGAGAATAAAGCCGGCATTTTTGCAGAAGATGAGCATTTAAGGTCGGAAAGAGACTTAAGGTGGAAGGTGCTTAACACGAAAGTAGTAACGGAAAGAGAGGGAAAGCGGGAAGTCTCGAAAAGGAACGATGAAACCTGTTTGTGGGAACTTCCAGAGGATGTTTCCCCAAACAAGCGCAGAATGTATTGTAGTACATGTCCTCGGAATCGTGAACCGCAGACTATGTGGAACTGCTTCAATACTGCGTTTTCCGCTGGACCCCCACTAAAAAGCCATTTGGATGATGAAGATTACAGGCTATATGAACTCTTAAAACAGGCTAGCTCTTCAAATAAGAAACCGGAAACAGTGGCGAATTTGCCTGGAAGATTAGATTCGAAAGAGCATCCTGCAAAACTTCACAAAATCATAAAGCCACGTGCCTCCCCCTCTTCCCACATGGATATGAAGAAAGATATTCAAATTTTGTTCAGGAGGATACAATCAAAAGAAAGCAGGAGCATTCCCCTAGAAGAGAAATCATCACCAGTTTTCTTGACCAAGAAGTCGTTTTACCCAAAACGAGATCCCGTCCCAGTCTCATTGCCATCGCGCAGAATAAGCTCTAGTTCGCAAACGGACGCAACGTTAGATGATGATGATGAATTATATTACTCTCCCAGGTTTAATGGCCGAAAGTACAACAATTACTTACTAGACGATGACGAGGTTGAAGACATACTGGGAAAAGAATCAGAAGAGGAGATCGCTCGTCAAAGGCTTACGTGTGGGGTGAAGCTCACACGGGAAGGGTATTACTGTGTGCCTGACCTGGCCACTTTGGACAGCATGATCAACCAACGTACTGGCGAGTGTTTTGTCCATAATTTTGTAGTGGGACATCACGACCACGGGAAAGTAATGTTTCCTGGTTATACGGATGTTTCTGGCTTAGATCTCGATAAGATTGGTAGGGATGACTTATCCATTTATTGCGATTTTAAATTACTTTTCTCAAGATGCCCCAATGAATATCACATTGTTTTCCAGTAAGGTTTACAAATATGGCGTTAAGTTTGTATCCAGAAGATGAAGAAACGCCTGAATTTGGAAAGGGTCTCAATCGACCTTGTCAGGTAACGTTGTACAATGTTTGGCCCATGGAGAAAATGGAAAATGTAAAGAAGGGAGCTCCTGGACTAATCACAGATCCTCAAACTGTGATTGATATGGGATTTGATGAATACTTACGTGACAGATGTCTAAGGTTTGGAGCAAAATTTCTTAATTATTATCCAGAAGATGGAATATGGACATTTATGGTAAATCAGTCAAACTATTTTAAAGAATTGTCGATCGATCTCAGAACAGCTTTACAGACCAGGATTTTTATTTTCGATTTCAGATTCAGATGCAACATTCATCCGAAGCTCCATAGCATATTAATCGTCTAAAAACTCTTTAGCCAAGCGTCTTTGCCTAATTTTCATCTTCATTTCCTCATAAATACTTCATAATATATTTTGCATTTTAGAACATTTATTTCTTTCTTTGGAAATTTGGAATGTATAATGTTTAATAAATCGTACGACGGAAATTTCATGTTTGCTGTATTTGTTTTATAGCGCGTTTCAAGTTTCATGGAATGGAAAGATAGACAGATCCCAAGATAAGTACCTGTAAATGTTCCCATGATATTCATTCAACCTGTATAATTCAATTTAATGAATAGCATTTTGTAAGTAATACTTAGCCTCAGCCCATTTACTCATATAATATGACACACGGGATTCATAATATCTTTTGAAAGATTAGAAAGATACAACGAATGACAGGTCGCTTTGGAATGGTGGGTTATTTCTATCCTTGAGTAATTTTTTGCCCAACTATTTGAACCAACCCCGTCAGTTTTTAAATAAAATGCTCATTTAGAAAATTTATTGCAGGTGAACCATCTGAAATTACACCAAATAAGCCAGTAAAACTTGTTTTCAAGAATAGCCAAAGCTTCGTTTTAGCTGGTGGATACCTTTCATTTCAGGAATGCATAAATATTGTAAATGTAACTTCATAAAAGTCTAATAAAAACAGGCGTATAAATTGAAAGAAAAATAGTTGAATAGAATCAATGATTACTTTCATTCCATTGCGTTCATTGAAAAAGGCTTCTTTGCTAATAAAATGGCTAGTGAAAAGTGCAAACTGCAAAGAAATATTTTCTTGCCTTCTTGCAATGCATGTCACTTCCCTATGCACTGTCACTATTTTATGAAACAGATTTGGTCTGTAAGTCTGTAGTATCAAACTCGGTGCTATTCTTATCATCGCTGGAAGTGAAAGCAACAAGCTGCGGCCGCCCAAGCGTTTATGACAATTTGCTGCTGCTGCTG
>JAQIXX010005825.1:0-13269 GCA_034700605.1 Willowsia nigromaculata
ACTCCATATGACAAACTTACAGGAATGGCTCCCAGAAGCCGTAACGTTTGACACTTGCTAAAATAACGTCTTATTGGATCATAACATAACTCATTTATTAATTTTTGCTTCACGATATGTTGTAACGCAAAGGAGCATTATAAAATAACAGCCCTTACATCACCAAATATAACAATACAGACATAAAAAAAGTAGTAAATTAGAGCAATTTCCGTGTCTCACGTAATAAAACAAGCTTAAATTACACTCATTTTTACAATTATAACTAACTTTGCATACACGTAGTCTCCCTCTGCTCTTCCAAATTAATGATGACGATAATTCATGGCCCACGACTCACTGGCAACACTGTGAGTAATATTGTATGATTTCCTGATGACATCCTTGTGCATGTTAGATCTACTTATCAGAGTCTATGATCTAAATAAAGTTTTGTTTGAAACAATAATGATCTGTAAGAAGAATTTAAAATTACATTTTATCTGTCAGTGTAATTGAAAATATCTTGGCATGCAAATATTCGACTGAAATTATTGATTTTGTTAGTTGTTGATCAGTTGGGAAGTGTCCCTGAAGGAGTGAGTTTATGAGAAGAAAACAAAAGAAAATTACGTAATTGATTGGTTGGTACTACGGGACAGTTACCAAGCTTTTATTATTCTTTTACATTTGCAGTTACGTTTTACGTTTATTCTGGGCAATTAAATTCTTAAAGGGGATTTGAGTTAAGTTTCCTCCATCAATCTCCATCATTGATTGTATATGATTTAATTTACGACATAGGTCTGAAATATGTATACACAATTTGTTCTACTTATATCTATGATGAAAAAATAGTAATAAACGCAGAAATACGTAGGTATTTTCCAAAGTCGTGACCGGACTTTCACAACCCTTACCTCGGAGACAACATCCACAATTAAGTTGACCAGCATATTTTCTGAAAGTCTAAAATTTGGGCTTTTAGATGACGTATTGCTTTTAGCCGTCGGCATATCCTGTGAAAAATGATTGGCGTTGATGTCTCAGCTATGCAGTTGCACTTGTAAACCAAATTTTAGAATGAAATTGAGCCAGTAAAATCTAAATCGTTTTACGGTAGACTTCGATTCTTTTTATGGGAAAAATCGAGCTGAAACAAAGCTTTAACCTTGTAAGGCTGAGTGAAAGAGACAGTCATGTCAAGACTCCTGGTTGGCACATAGCCAGGTTTAGGGAAGGATCTGCGAAACGCTTGCTTTTCAAGACTATCAAGCTTGTTATTTGGTAGCTTATGGAAGTATTATTGGCGGAGTTTTTCTATAAGGGTGCTCAACCTGGCAAGCCTATTCCAATACCTTGAGGAAGTTCAAGGAAGTTTACAACACGGTTTAGAAAAATTGAAGGATGGAATTTGCTGGTTGTGTGAAAATGCACCTTAAAACACTTTTATGAACGCCAAGAAGTAACAAGACGACAGCTGAATTTTTGAACTGTATTACTTTCATAACAGTCCATTTGTTACCCCTTGTGAATACTTTCTGTTTACAAAACTGAACAATTGCATGCGCTGGAGGACGATAAACTGCAAGCCCTTCTCACCAGAAAGTGACAAAAATGTTATTCCTTAACCTGCACATCGAGGTTCAGCATACTTCACACAAAATGCCGACAGCAAAAACTAATACCTCCTTTTAAAGCCCTAACTTTAGGCTATCAGAATATATGCTGACCACCTTAATTCAAGATGTTGTCTCGGAGATATGCGTTGTCAAAATCCGGGCACGACTTTGGAAAATACCTACGTATACATGAATCTTTTAAAATGCTGTTTATCACAAAATGCTAGAAAACATTCAAATACTTGGTTTCATGTTTTAAATAAATTAGTCATCATCAAACAACAATATTTCAATTAAATCTCAAAGCTGCATGTTACTAAATACTTCTTTAGATAATCAGCTTAAAAATTATAAATGGTACAGAGAATTCTTGGAAACCTCCACCCATTTACGCATACATGTATGATCTCCCTACAGCTTTCGTTATTTATAGTGTTTTCCTTGCAGTTGTAAGACAATTTATGAAAATGTTTCTATCTCAAACCGGTAGTGAGTTGTTTTGAGCTATAGAAAAGTAAAAAAACACTTTCTGTTTTATCATCTCTCTGTTTCTCTCTGTTGAACGAAATCATAAAAGCTTAGAATTGTTTCAGTTGTATGTGTAGTACATACAGTAAGTTACTACCACATACATAATATAGTATCTGTATATTGCATATCCCTTTACAAAATTCTCTATTTCCCAGAGTTTGCTGCTGCTTTAGCTCAAGAGTTCTTTTACTTCAGATAAAAAACGCAAAAGACAAAAATAACAGAAAGTTTTGGATTTGTAAAGAGTCAATTCTATTTACAAAGATTTCAGACTGTCGCATTTTTTAATCCAAACACTATAGCAGCGCATTAGTGTAATATTTGAAGCAAATACACTGTTTTCTCCATTTTTCAAAATAAACATTTTGAAGTATGCTGAGCACAAGACAAAGAAAGCAAAGTTAATGAATTTACGCAGCCCTCTTCACATGAAATTGCATTGACGACAAGCAAACTGTACATTCTCTCTGACTTCAAACACTTTAAGCTCCTCGAAAAATTACTTAATTGCTTTTTATTGTATTATATTAACATCATAAAATGAAACACGAAATAAATACAAACGGATTTTAGGTAGAAAAGAGTAAAATATATCATAAATCAATATTAAGTATTAAGCTATCTAAAACCTTAAAAGCTATATGTAGATATGTAGATTATATATCATTCTATATTATCGCAGATTCCATGAACTTGACAAATAGAGATATTTTTTGTTTCACTGAATGAGACCCTAACTTAAACAGACTGTCAATATCTTCATATTTTAAAATTATATAAACTTTCAAAGCACTAACAAGAAACAAGATTTCATTTTAATTTCCGTAAATGAACTTAAAAGTGTACTTAAAAGGTTTAGACTGCGATTTGTACTTGTTAGAAATCTTGGACATTGACTCGGACAATGAGAACATTGGCACGTGATCTTGATATTTTCAAATAGCCGAAATGCTGTGGAACACTCTGGTATTTGCATTGCTCATTGATTATTGTAATAAATAAATACAATTTACAGATTTTACTCAGCTTGAAAATTACTATGATTTTATTGTAAATTAGTTCCGAAGGTTTTACCACTGAATCTGCATGACAAGGACATAAAAGGTTCATAACGGTTTATATGTAAAACTCGCTTGTTTATTCCCTGTATCTTTAACATTGGAAAAATACTAAAACCGATGCTATATTGTGTTTCGTGATGGCGTGTTTTCAAAGTTTATAAAATTAATCCAACTTAATTGTTTTCATGCAAAGAGCAGGATGAGTTTGGGAAAAGTTTTTACAGAAAACTTTAAATTGTGTTTTGGTACAAACTTATCACTTTATTTCTAAAGCTTATCTAAAAGACAGGCCATTTGTTTGTGAAACTTTGAGGTAAAATTAAGTGAGGAATCGAATCATTTACACCATTTATTGCGCACCGAAGGTGATGTTCTTGTTCATCTTCAAGGCAATGGTAATCACCAGAGAAAGAAAATTTAGGATTCGTCCGATTCTTTAATAATTCATCTATAGATGATAGATCACAAAAACCTTTGGCATGTGAACGAATCATGTAGAAAGATATCGTTTCACGCTTGTATATTTGTCATAGTTTGTCCTATTTTGAGTGTTTTTGTCGTATGTCCTAAAATATGCATATTTTAAAGATTTTGTGCATGTTTCATCATACTTTGGTAATTTTTGCTTACATTTTAGGACGTTTTTGTCATAATTTAAATTTTGACACATTTTCCCAGATAACTTAAAAAAAATTTTGTTAGCTGCATAAAATATTGCATGCATGCGATTTCTGTGTATTGCATAGTAGTATTCCATCTTATGCGTAAATGAATATGCTTTAAAACGTGCATAATGCTTAGAAGCTAGAAAACTTTGTCCAATGTATCCTAGTTTGCAGATTTTTCATGCAAACACTGTAAAAATTCGCGAAATTTTGTCCAATTTTATATCCTATTTCGCCGTTTTTTCGTGCATATTTTGTAAGTTATCCTACATATTTCCTCTTTCTCTGGTAATCACGGTGCTTTAGTGGAAACTTATTACTTCTATAAAGATACACCAGAGGAAGCGGTGTAAAGATAAAAACTGAGTTAACTAAAACGAAGGACTTGTCGATACATTTTGAATAACTATCATATCATTAACATTTAATCTTTTGGCGTAAAACATTTTATTAACAAACCGTCGTAACAAATTCTACGCAAGCGTTTGAGAATTACAGAATAATGAGACATACCGGCAAACATTTCTTCCTCCCATAATTAATTTTAGAAAGCAAAATTCGGGTATATACTATTGCGTAATGGTATAACCATAAACCATAGATACACACAAACTATATGCCTACTGATTAAGTCAGATTCAAACTTTCTAATTTAAATAAAATATTTAGAAGTCTTAAATGCATTCTTTGCTTCAATTATTACTTTCAGACTCATTAAAAGTATACATTAGACACATTATAAAATTATATCAAAACCATTGCGTGATAATGTGTCCCATGGCATATTGTATCTACATTTTTGTTTGCTTAATCTCATTAGCAAGCTTCTGCAGTAAAGCTCTTTATTCTAGATTGTTCTCTTTGATGTGCTTTGATCTCATCCACTTTGCGTCCCATATTGTTACACAGAAGTTACATCTTTTCGTAAACTTTCACCGGATTTGCGCAATCCTTTATACGGCTTCCTGTTCCATACAATGGCTGCCTTCTGAAGGCTGTGGGACGAAAGTTGCAAGCTCAACCATTGTATGATGTGAATAATGTGAAACTCGCACTCTGGAATGGTGCTCACTTCCATGTATCCCGCTAACACTTCTTCTCGCTTGTGATCTATCTACTGAACGTCTAACGGCAGCCCAAACTTCTTTGTTAAGAAAGCAATAAACAAGTGCTACAAAGAATCCCTATGAAAATACAAACACAAAGGTTCTTTATGTGGTTAACCAAACGAATAATTTCAGTATAAATTACTTTTCTTATAATTCATGCCTGTGTTGAACCAAAAAATGTGTTTAGGGTCACAAAATATTTGTCATAATCGCCACCAGGATTGTAAAGTAGAAACAGATTGTTTATTCCAAGAACAGGAAAAAGAAAAGCTGTTGCCTTTGCAGCTGCACTGGCAAAAAATATTTGAAATTTTCAATATTAATTTACATTGATTTGAATTGTGCATTTTAAAGTATAAGTTATTTACACTATTTGCGAGGCATCTGGTCTTGTATGGGAGTTGCGTACTTTTATTAGAAGGATCCTTAGTATGTTCGCTAGAAAAACACCATTCATCTGAAATTGTAAAAGCAAAATATTATTTTGTCTAAGGTAATTCTTAGAATTAATAGAACAATTAAGTAAACAATCAAGCTTTCAAAATTTTCCATACACTTCGTTAATGAGAGGTAAGGGCTAATTAAAGCCAGTATGTTATACAGAACGAGTCAACAACAAATGTCATAAATGTAACAATTCCATAGTTTTTATTGTGCATCATTTTACTACATAGTATAAAATCTCCCAAACCCACGCATTACGCAAGTTTATGCGAGCATGTAAATGTTATTCACTCTAATGAGCTATTACTAGTATTTTCCATTTCGATTAACTTGGATTCAGAATACTTCAGTGGAAACAAACCCACGGATGCGCACAAATAATCAATTATTACCTGCTCTTGAATATGGTATGAAAATGTGTACACATGACACTTAAGGAAGGTATTTATGTATAAAAAAATTTTCAATCTCAATCTTACCCCCACTTCCAGTATAATCGGGCATAAAATTATCCATATTTCGTTCATTTCTGAATATCCATTCCAGCAACGTTCCTGCTTCCTTAAAAGCATTGCTACACTATACAGAAGAACAAATATCCCCGGCACACCTGCATACAATAAAAAGATATGATATAAAACAAACAATCATAAACAGAGGCAGAATAAATTGTAAAGTGAAAAGACTATGTTTCGAATTACCCCAACCAATGGTGTAGTAAAGTAAAAGATGGTAACCAGCTATACAGTCAAGTGCACCAGAAATCAGTGTTATATTTAGAAAAAGTCCTTGAACAAACATCCAACTCACAGAAGATAAAGTGAGGTAGAGAAATCCCACCAAAATGAGCTCACAGAGAATATCCTGTTACAAAACGACAAAAAATCTGTGAATTTTATGATTGTGTGATACACATAAATAAGCTCATCATTTACTTAAGATATATGGATATACCACATCTCGGAAACTTTTTGTATGGCCAAGCACATGTGGCTCCGCGATAGTGAACATCAATACAAAACGTAGAAGCAATGACACCATTAAATGGACTTGTACTGTTACCCGGTCGCATCTGAGAAGCCTTGACAACAAAAGGAAAATAATAAGACTTGTTAGAAAACGTTGTTGGAATTACCTTTAATCAGTCTTATTCTGAAGATGAAGGCTTTAATTTTGTTGGTGTAATATTTATTAGAACTGGATGCAAGAAAACTGCGTACTCGTAAAAGTTAAGGATGCTCATGATGGTTTTGATGAAAATCGATATTTTAAAAAGCGAAAGAAATTACTGTAACTTTGTATAATATAGAATAAAATACAAAGAATATAATTATTTTTTTCAAAACTACTTGAAACAGAGTTTTCTGCATGAGAAAATATTTCTGTCAACAACCTTACAGTTTTTTCATTTTATGATATAAAATTATACATTGAAATATGATTATCTCAACGTTAGTTTTAGACCCGCATGCTCTCTGACAGGCGTATTAACCACCAATTAAATTTCATGCAAAAGCGTAGTTTGGCTGCTAAAATAGAGATGTACACAAAAGAAAGTAAGTTACACAGAGGTAAATAATTTTGTTACTTTAAATAATTAAACTTTTAAAAGTTCTAAAATGCTTTTGTTTCAGTGACAGCTTAAGTTGCAAGCTATGAAAAAAATGGGTTTGTAAAAAAATGTCAAACGTTCAGTTGAAAGAATTTTACCTGACTGGTTGAATTGAATTTGTTTAGGTGTTCCAATAGCAACACACAACAAAAATAACATCTACTTAAAACATTTTTTAGCACTCATCTATTATGATTATCAGCCTCAAGTTTACTCTTTGATTTAGGTAAAAAGTTCACTTCGATACGCTTTAGTTTACGGTCTTGATTTCATTGAAATGTATTTTTAGTATTTGCATAAAAAACGCTTGTGTGTTTGTATGTGTGTAGATCAGAGTGCAAAGCTAAGGTTCAAAAAAGGTAATGAAATCCGGAGATATCATATCATCATACTAGAATTTTGTCATAGTTTCAATTTAAAATAAATTTTCTGGGTCTATAGTTTTACTAATGAAAACTTAACTAAAAATCCCAGTGTTTGTCGACAGCACTGTGGTAGTCTTTCAACGGCACTAAAGTGGAGTAATGTGGTGGTGGCACGACCACACGTCACTGAACCGCATTATTGTAAGCCCAAGCTTTGTTTTGAGTGAGAGAAAGCTAAACATGATAGTAAATAGTTTTAATACATTGCATTCTTATGATACAAATTACAAATGAGGAGTTTTAATCCTTAGTTTTTTCAATTCAGACTCAATTTTCCACTATCAATTATTTGCAACTGACGGGATTATGAATTTCCAAAATATTTAGCCTACATACTTTATCCCTAAGCTCATGGATTAAACGGTTTGCGTAATTGAAAAATTTGAAGCACAGTAAACTAACAAGCATATAAAATCGGTTTAGTTTGGTGTTTCTCAAAACATGTTTTGCTCACCTATACAATATACGTTTCCGGACTTACAGTTTTCCAACTAACATAATACGATAAATTGCAATAAAATATACATAACCTGCGACCATAAATGTGTTTTATAAATATTGTATGTATATTTATATATGCCCACCTATACATGAATTATTACTGCTCAGTCTAACAGCTTTATGTTTAGCCTAGTGCAACAGAAAAAGCAAAAACTTCTAACATAAAACATCGTATATTGTATAGAAGTAAATGTGCTATCTTTCAATTCTTTCGTAAACGATGTGTTAGACACAGTTTACACATATTTTGCAATTTGTGGTTTCAGCTTACCTATAGTAATAAAATATTCCCAAAGATATTCCTAAACATAATAGGGAGACCAGGGATCCAATAAAAAGCATGTACTGCACAAGAGTAAACACTGCTTCATCTTCCTTCTGAGTGCAATAAAAACACAAAAATCGCGTTACATGCAACCATTATTATGGCGAATCAGTCAGACACAAAATGAATTGCCAGCAGAAGATCATTTTACTTTATCTCACCTCCCTCCTCATTTTTGACCTAAAGGAGTTGGCGCATTCCTTGTAATTGGATTTTATTCCTTGTGCCCACGTTCCATTCTTTAAGCACGTGCGAGTAACATTTCCTTTTGTGTGATAACAAAGAGAAACGTGAGAAGATTTTAATGACCAATATTATTTACATGTTGAACCAATCTACACTTTTTTTGCATAATTGAAACATGAAAGTTGTAACCTTCAAGGGAAAATGAATCTCGTAATTCTTCTTTTGGTATCACAACCGAACAGTATCTTTTTATGATTGTGTCTGATGGTGTGGGAGGCCAGCAGTAATAGTTATCCCATGTTGCACTACAATATATTTCTGATCAAAAGAGTTTATATTTATTCACTAATCATGTATTATGTATGCAGTACTGATAGAATTTTGTAACGAACCTGTTGTGATATTTGTATCAGGGAAATGAAGCCACATGTTGAGAAAGCACTCTGCTTCTGATGCTGAGCCACTTTCAGCTAAGAGGATTCTTTGTGATTCACTTAAAGCAGAGTAATCCATGCTATCATTAAATGAGTAGGGAAATGTCAAGTTCATTTTCACAGATACTTTTTGTATTAAATGTAGAGTGTGAATACTTGAACACGAACTGGGGCAAAGTAAAAATGTTTAAAAAGTACGTGAGAACTTTCACCAACTGTAAGCACATTGGAGCCTGAAAGCGAACTGGCTTGATATGAAAAATAAGAGCAGAGTTTTCTCTTAGCATAAACTACCGACGCATTACAAAGGATGCAGAAAACGAAAAAAAAGTATGATGTGAAAGTGACGGTGCAGAAAAGGATAAAATAAATGAAACTGTACAAAAATTGCTGAGTTAGTGTTTGAAAGGATTGATATTTTTATATAGTTTAAAAGGAAATAAATAATCTTATTCATTGCTAGTTAATAAATTTGGTATCGTTAAGTGACACCCACAGACATTTGAGATACTTTCTCAATCAATACGACTGATCTATTCAGTTCCATATGTTTCATGGCTGTTCACGAGTTTATTAATAAGTTTGATTTAGTTTTTTATTAGAATTTAAAGAATTACTCCAACTTGTTTTCCCTTGTTAGTTAAGTTATTGGCTTTTTGGCAGCAGGGAAAATTGACATTTTCCCCTGAGAAATATGAAATATATGTCTGCATTTAGTCACTGAGTCGCACAACAATTTGGGTTTTACATAACCGCTAGTGTTTGGAATATTGTGGTGTTGTGTTGACCACTGTTAAGTAAACTGTTATACCCTCATTCCAATTGTATTAGTGGATCTTATGCAAGAGCAGTAAGAGCAAAATGGGCAATTTACTCAAGCTCTCAAGAGTGCTTTCGATGACCCAATTAAGTATATAAAAACCCATCTTAGTTTCGCTCCGTTTCTTTACTTTTGTATTAAATGCATCATCATAAACCCGTGTCTGTATCGAACATTTATCTTCAAAGTTATTCATCGTAAGCCGGATAATTTAGGCATAGATATTACAAGCACATGTGAACATAATGTCAACGACGCATCGTGCTACCTATACCAATAAAAGTTTACTGTAAGTGTTTTCCCTTCCTGGTAAGCCCAAATACACATTTAAAAAACGTTATATCCGCATATGACGGTTACAGTGAAGTATGGAATTGAAAGATCGTCATGTCATGTTGGTGCACTCTTGCTGCATAGTATTTTTTATGGGGAGTCCTAAAGGTAACGTAAAGATACACTCCTGAATTATATTTTGAATGTTGGGTAAAGATTGAAATCAAACGTGTTTATGTATATTAAACTGTGAAACTTATGGATTCTAGGAAAAAAATTTCTAGTAAAAATACGAAAATTTGACAAACAAAAGGTTTTTGTCTATGCACGTATATACTACAAATTAGATTAGATGGATAAGCAAGAGTAAGATATTAAGTGTGACAGATATAGCATGACAAAAGATTTTTGAAGCCTCGTTACAGGCCCGAATTTCTACTCATGTCTTTTATCATTGCTTTTTCCAGTTGCAGAATATTATCTACCCGCCATTGTATTAACAGTTTGTTTTCGCAGAGAGTCCAAAAACTATTTACTGTTGTAATCTACTGAGATGTGCATGCCGGAGCATGACATGCCATTATATAATGCATATTATGTTGAAAATGATGAATGTTGTTGCCTGTCTACTCATCTACGGGAAATGTTCTCCCGACAGGTTTGTTATTTTATCATACCATCCGATTTCCGTTTGATAGGTGCTTCCTGAAGTTTAACGTGTTTGTACTAGATGTACTGTAATTTCATTTAATGATAAAGGATGGATGAAAGAAAGATAAATCAACTGGAATTCAGCATGCTTCGCAAAACGCACAATATGTATATGTACTTGTTACCCTGGCCAGAAGTGCTAGAATGCATGGCTATTTCACACTATTATTAAAATTATTCGTACACCGCAATGATGTTTACCTCGAACCGTGCCCATAACCAAATTCTGCATTCGCACCACCAGAATCTATGGTGAAAACTTTCCCATTATTGATAACGATCGAAAGATAGTAGTACTCAGTTCGTGGTGAAGTATATTTCTCTACACAATATTTCACAATGACTTGTGGTATTTTGATGTATAGCTCCAATTTACTTTGCCAAAAGTTATAAAACCCTAGAATGCTAACACCTTGGATATGACTGACTGTATGTAAATATATAACATAGCTATTTAGCATAAAACTAATGACAAATTAGTTAACTGATTAAGCCGTATCCCTTTCCCCATTCTCTTTTCTGAGAAATTTCAATCTATCACCCAAATGTCACAAAACAAATATTGAATAGCATAGTCGTCATGAACTATTTAGTTTAAAATAAATTTACGAAGGCTTCATATTAATATTTCGTTGAAAAAATGGATAAATCTGGTTATTGTTAGTTTCAAAGAGATATAAAATTTTGAAACGGACGTTAGAAGTGGGATCAAATATTCTTTTATTTAAATATTTATACCGTTATTATTTTAAATAAGTTATCAAGTTACCGAATTTTGAATCAGCGTTTTTTGTGGATTGCTAAATAAATCAAAGCTGTGATACTGTCTTGAGCATTATTTTGTGTTGCATAAATAAGTACAATTTGTATGTGCAATTTCTATAGCGCTCTAATTGGTATTAAGTGTAAAGATTTGTTCTATTTAGCATAAATCAAAATATGTACATGGTTGGCTAAATAGACTCTTGTACTGTTTTAATGCAATTTTAGATATTAAATTATAGTTAACTTAACTAAAGAACTGAGTTGCTTATCGATTTATAAGCAGCATCAGAAAAGGCATATTAGAGTTAAATGAATGTTTTTGGTTAAAACTTAAAAGCCTAATATATCTGCATCACTCAAAAATATACATTTTGTCAATTGTTACAAATGCCATGAGTCACAACTTCTATATCAGATTCTCGTCAAATTGGATTTTTTCGTATTATCACGGTCATGAAAACCCATTAGGGCAATACCTATCGTTGTACCACCTAAAGCAAGTTGCCCCTTCACGAGTCCTGAAGCTAGTACGTGAGTGGCACTCAATCTAATGGATCCTTGACAACCATTGTATCTACAAATTACACTGGAAAGAATGTGAGAAAACATGAATCTGTAGAAGTGAAATATTTTAACACTCTCATGGTGATACTTATATCTTAATTAGATTTTACATCACCATTCTCCAGGTAAAACATACGTTATACTGAACATGAAAAAACTAATTTCCTTTTTATTTCACAGGAAACCTCTATTGACGTAGTGAATCTGGCTGTTCCTGGAGGCTTTCCTGACGATACAATGACGGTTCATATTGGATCACAAATTTACGGCATTTGAAGATGCCAAAGTCGGTGAAGAGATATGATAAGATACTCAGGATTTCAAGCATGCAGAACTACATGGAGAGCAAAGAACGGAATTACATCCTCCTATTAAATATCCTCTACCGTAAACAACATGCTATATTTATAAATCAAGGCTGATGTATGCATGTAGTATTGCTGGAATCACCACAATATCCCGTTGCTTTCAACGTGTGAAAACCTTAATCTTTCCAATTTCCTTAAATCATTTTCTTCTAGCATTATAGATTATAACTGAAAAAGCTCTTTAAGAGTCAGGCCATAACGTGCGTTAAAAATTTTCACTATAAATTTCGCAAGAAAATGATAATTTGATAATAGACCTCAAGGTGTTAAATCGTTACTACTTGAATTAATTTGCTTATTAGCCAAGAAATGCACAACAAACAAGAATATACCGCAAACATAAACAAACACTGAGTTTTACTAGGACTGCTTTTTTACCCACTTTTGAAATATAATTATGTAGTAACTCCACCTTTCTTGCAATATAATCTTAAAGTTGTGAGTTTACGACTTGAGATCGAAAATTTCAGAACGGTTCATGTGTTTTTACTATAGTCGCAGGCTCCTTGTTTTTATTAAGCATACTTAATGCAAAATATATGTGCAGATACGTGTACATGTTTTCTTAAGACACACTTTCGTTACAGCAACTCACGTACATCTCTGTTTTGCGGTTATATTCTAAGTAGTTAGCTTCGTCCGCCCAAACGATTAAACAGAAGCATTTCTACGTACATTTATTAGTATACATACTCACTTACAAATAATTGGCCATATACCCTCATTGCCCGGTAGTAATATGAGTGATGAACTAGCATGAACGAAAATTATATTATAAAACTTTCCTGGCATCTTTAATAATAATAATAATAATAATTTATTCATCAAACCTGTTTCATTAGAAACTCATTACGTTTGACAGACGATATATTAA
>JAQIXX010005826.1:0-13265 GCA_034700605.1 Willowsia nigromaculata
CCTGCAAATTTTCAGCGAAATCGAAGACAAAAAATTCGTGCAAGGAGACGGACCAGACTAATTACCACCCCCTGTACCTGAAATGGAATAGTGGAAGACGAATACACCAAAATCATGATTGGAGAGACAGCGGGAGGTTTTATTCGCTTATTTTGGAATGATCAGCATCGAGTTTCTGACAAATCTTCCTCAATATTGCTTACTTCCAAAACAAATTGGGAATACCTCTCAATATGAAATGCTTTTAATCCAAACTAATTTAGAAAGCAGATCGAATAGGCTAAATTTATTTTGTGAAAGAGAAAATTCGCAAGTAATGTACTTTCATTTCCGTTATTAATTTTCATGTCAGTACGCCCTTTTGTTTGCAAGCCCCTACTATCTAAAACATCTATGGACAAGTAAATATATGAAATATCCTACAAACGGCATCTATTCACAACAACACTTTCATATCGACGTTCCAGTCATTACAGATATTAGTTGAATCGAAGGAAATTGATTGTTTTCTGTAATAATTCTTACATATCACAAAAGAACCTTAGTTGATCTAGAAAACACAATTGCTCCATCCTAAATTTAAAACAAATTTCATCAGGGGAAAAAGAAAAATTAATTTAATTTATCACTGTTTGTCAAGTAAAACAGTGCAAAACTAGGAGATTTATTTTACTGTTTTGGCAATAAATTACTATTGTACCGTTCGCTGTGTGATGGTGAATATTTTATGTTGGAAATAAACGGCACAAAGAACTAACAATGGGTTGACATGGTTAAGGGACCAACGGATCTTAAAAATTCCTTTTCCACTGAATAGAGCATAGTCGAAAACCTCTAAATATTAAATTTTACGTTGCACCTCTCAAGCGTTTTGGAGATATTTTAATTTTTGTTCTCCATTTACGTTAATGCTTAATCGGAAGCGCAGAAAGCAGGGCTTGGTAAAATTAACTGATGCGATGAAATTGCAAAGCATCCAAAAATAAAAGTTATAAAAGTGTGGATTTAAGAAAGCACAACAATTTTAAATGCCTTGCCCGCCCATTATTCCAAAAATCCAGAAAACACAAAAAAATTAATTAACATAACGACAAAAGTAATCTTGCACTAATATTATATTATAATTTACAAAATTAACTGTAGATTCAAAACGCTTGAGAGGTGCAACGTATAATTAAATATTTAGAGGTTTTCGAGTATGCTTTATTCAGTGGAAAAGGAATTTTCAAGATCCGTTGGTCCCTTAACCATGTCAACCCATTGTTAGCACAAAGCATATGAAAAAAAAATGCACTTGCTCTTCGCCCGTTCGGAAATAGATGTACAAAATCAAACTCCCATCTTACATATCTACAAAGTGGGAAAAGTATGCAGAAAAAAATATTAGGTATGCAGAATGCATGCACATTCCTACCACGCGCCGTCATTGATTCAGCATGCAAGACTTATCGGTTTCTCTGTGATGTTCCGTTACAACACCTCTAGAGAAAGGTAACTATGGAGTGTATGATTAAAAGAAATAATCTTACAAGCTCTCGTGTCCAGCTCTAAGAGTGGAGCAGAATATATTGGCAAGATATTAAAACACGGAATTATGAATATGACAGTTTTCTCATGAATATCATAGTGTGGATATTGGTTCCAGTCAATTACATCATCCCAATCAGTAGAGTATTTTCCTCCTTTTTGTGGATCTCACCACACAAGCAAAATGGAAATCCACTTAAGCAATAATACAGCCCAATACCATGATAGGGGGAGTAGGTACATGTATAGGTATTTTATTATTAGTTAGCATTCCAATTCCATCATTTCATGTCATGTCATGTCACTCATCCAAATTACTTCTCTTTCATTTTTTTCCTCCACTCACATTGCCTAACAAAGTCATTGTCTTCCGTGGACTTGTAGTAGTATCATTAGAAACAAGTGTAGGTACAACATTATTGGTCTAGTTCTTCTTCTTTTAGAGATGATGATGATGATGATGACTCTTGTGTACAGTATGCTTCCTCCATGATAATACTAGTTTCCACTAGCTAACTAACTGACTGAGCACAAAAACAGAGTGCTCTTTCCTCCTCTCACTCTCCACTAACCGTATTACGTACTACGTTCATTAATATTGAGCTTTTACACAATTCAACACTATTCATGTGAGTGCGTCTCATTCCTCTGTTCTCTTTCATTTCATCTACCATACTGCTTCAGACTCACTCCCTGTACTACTAACCATTATTACTACTATATACTCTTGCAGTAGCAGCTAGTAGTTTCCTCACTCCTCTTGCACAAAGCAAAACACAAAAATGTGTAGCAGCTAAAGTCTGTCCAGAGATGGGCACATCTCCACTCCCTCCAAAATGCCAGGGAAATAAGCCAGAATATACTCAAGAAAGAAAGTAACCAAATCTTCTTAAATTTCAGAACCTCACGTAAGTGTCTCCTGTTTCTTAGGATACAACCCTATAGTGCAGGAGACATATTGCAATATAGCTCATCTCATTTCATATTTAACATTTCGAATGTATAGAGCTGGTTCTCATTAAAAAACTTATCTCATTTGAAGATGATATTCATAGTGAATCTGCCCACCTCTGTTTTCTCCCTCTATTCATTCTTTTATTTTCCTCTCTCCTACTACTACCACCACACATGCAATTCTCTCTCTGTTGTAGCAAATAGCAAAACACTCACAGTTTGTTTTACTATACAGAAAAGCCAGTGAGTTTTACTTTTTTTAGCCTACAAACGAAACCACGACGAAGAACAGAAGAGGCCTTTCTTTTCTCCCAAAAAAAGTCCAACTTAACTTTACAAACTACTACTACTACAACCCATACAAACCAGCCAGCCATGCCATCCACCACCACCACTCTTGTTTCGCCATGATCATCACATCATCATCATCATCGTCAGTCACCAGTCACCAGACCAGAGCACACCACCACTCCACTACTACTACTACTGGATAGCTTTACAAAGAAATATGTACTCTCTTTCTCTCTCTCTCTGACTACTACATATTCACTCTTCCAAACAGAAACAACTTATATCTCTTCACACAGTGCCTTTTCTATATATGAAATGTCGTTACTACTTGTAACCGTGGTTTGCTTTTAGTTTTTGCTTCTCTCTCTCAATATCTTCCCATATAACTCCTATATACAATAATATCTCCTCTTCTTTTACTACCAGCAAACAAACCAAAAAAAAACTGTAAACCCCACAACTTTAATTCACTTTTTCCCCATATCTCCATATCATTATAGATACCTCTACGATACATATGAATGCATAGATACACACATTTTTTTCCATGCTCTCTTATGAAAAATCTTTCCCAATCTTTGGAAAACTTGGTATAAATGCATACATCTATTTCTCTCCTAGTTTTTGAGTAAAATAGTCTGAGAGAAGTCTCCTTTTTTCGTTCCTCTCTCTGCCCGTGTGTGTCTGTGTGTCGTTTGAACACATACCTATATACCCAGAGAGACTGTACACTTGAAAGAGACGAAGACAACAACGAACGAAACGAAAAACTTACATACTTCTTTACTTACTTTTATTTTCTGCTCTCTTTTTTCCATCATCATCATCATCATCATCCTCGTCGTCGTCGTCATATCACCTACTAAAAAACCTACTCTTTCTATAAGGGAAACTCGTATATAGGATGGATAAGGTGAATAATAATAATATGGATATAATATGGAGAGACCAAAGCAAACCAAACCAGCCACTCCATCATCTTCATAGAGGATAAAAAAAATATAAAGAGAGATACTCGCACAAACTTACATACACACACTGACTTACAACAGCAGAGCACACACACACAACATCAACATCTCCTTAAAAAACTACTTCTAGGTGTTTTTTAACTTTATTTTCTACATAAATAATAATAATAATAATAATGATAATAATGTATGTTACTATTTATTATTGTTATTAATATTGATAATAGACTTGTTATGGTAAAAAAAGGAGAGAACGCTTGTGTGTGCGTATTGATAATGTGAATAGTTTTATAAAAAAAACAATGCTGGATTGAAAAAAAGTGTCTTTTGTTGTCACACAAGTTGAGGTTTTTGTAGTGTAAAATATTGAATTTTTGTACTGCGAAAAAAAAGTGGTCGTGTGTTGCTGTGCTCGTTTAAAGCTATCATGGACAATATGAAAAACTTATGTACAATTGTATTAATCATTAATTGCATGATCTTTAAATGATTGACTCGTAGAAAGAGAAATGGAGCACTTTTCACTATAAAAAAATAAATGTGAAAATGTGTGCAAGTCAACCTGGACTAATATAATAGCTAATTAAAGGGAATGAGAAAAAAATGCAGTTTGCATTGTCAAATTGAGAAAGTTCTTGATGAACCATATAACTTATATTGACTTATGTAATTATGGCAGTGCTTGTGCTCTCGCACTCATGGAGATAGTGTAAAAAAGCGTGAAAAAATTCCAACCAAACTCTGCCAGTCAAAGGGGAACATTTTATCTTGGAAATTATAAAGACAAGTGAAAAGGGAGGAAGAGAAAAAAAGATAGCTGTTTTTTGTGATAGTGGTTCCTCCTAAAATTGTCGTCTATCTGGTCACATTAAAAATATGCATGTGCAAGATAGAAATCCTGAAAACTATAAAGTATTCAATCTGATAATTCTACATAAACCAGATACAACAGCTTCTCTCCATCTCCCTCATCTTTTCTCCTTATCTTCTAGGAAAACCCTTTATGCTACTGCTTAAAAAGCAGCATTGATGTGACTCTTTTGAGAAAAGTAAAAGTGTGAATTCTTTTATATGGGAGGAGAAGAAGAGACTGTTGAGACCACTACTTCAAAAAATGTACCCAGTAATCTTCACTGTACTCCTATATGTCTCTCTAATGTCTTGAAGCAAAGTGAGCAACCAGTTCCATTCAAAAACCAAGAGGATTTGTAGTAGTAGCAATTATCTTACACATTGCTCTTTCATTTACAACTTACTATACCACACTACATTTACTACTACTCTCACGAAACAAGTTATCCCCGTGAATACGGAGACAGAGAGAGGCAGCAGCATCTCTCACCATTATCAACAGTTTAACAGTGTGTTTGTCATTTTATTTAAAAAAAATATATAAAGGAGATTGGTTCTCCTCCTCCGGAAGAAATATCCGGATATTTTGTACAAAAAACTCGAAAAATTATGCACGTATGCACTCACATCCATAAACTGTATTGAAGTATTCTCTTGTGATTGTGAGGAGTGGATATTTCCCAGCATGAGGATAATAATTGGTGGATTCTTGATTGATTGAATTCATGGAAAAGTAAACACATCACCGTATACCCCCTTTGATAGGTAATTAGTTGTGTGTATGTATATACGGTTTTTTGTGCAACTCGGGAAAAGAAAGGTAACGGTGGTGGCGACAAAAGCTGGTGTGATTTTCTCTACTAATTAAGACATTATTTGTTATTACGCCTGCAAAAAAAGATCCCACAAGAGTTATCAATGGAGTGATCACCCTGGCTCAATAAAAACTTTCTTTTTTGTACGTTTTCTTCCTCTCAGTTCAGCATCCACGGATTAACCAAGATCGATACATATTTTGTTGAAATTGGTTCGTGATACGGAAAATATAACCAAATGAGGAACAATATCTGAAAGGTGGATATAATCCAATCAATTCTTTTTGGCAGTGTCCTCTTCCTATCAAGAAAACAAGTCGTAGAAGCTCAAGATAATTTATCGAGTTGTTAGTAAACTTTAACCTCTACACCTACAAACAACAGCATCTTCTCTCTCATCATCAGCAAGAGCATCTCTCTCCTCGTGTTAGTGTGTAGGAGGAGGAAGCAGAAGGTTTTTTAAATTCAACACACACACACACACATTTTCCCCTCAAGAGTGACAATGGTGATCTGATCATGATGAAGATCAAACTTGAAAAAAACACAGCAGATCTAAATAAATAATACTTTCGAACAGCTACCACTGCGAAAGAACTCCTCCGTGATTTGATTTTTCTCCTATAAAAATCATACATATTTTCATACACTTATTTTTCCTCTCGCTATCATCATTGCATCGCATCTTTTTCGCCGTTTTTGTGTGTGCCAAATACCAGAAGAGGAGACGAGACCATCATCACACACACACTCACCAACATCCTTCGCATCAGTCGTCGTTATAAGCCGTTACACGTATCAGTCAACATAGATCATCTAATAGTGAGAGATACACATACAAACCCCAACAGTTTTTTTCCTCCTTCTTTCGCCAACAATCACCTCATAGAACCACCTCCTCCACTTCTCACCACCTCCATTTAGGTTTGTCCGAGAGGGGAGAAAAAAAAAACAATTTTGAAAAAAAAATCTGCTACAAAATATCTGGCGTCCGTCACACTCACAATAAATAAAGTGCACTTAAACGTGTACAAAATATAGAGAGAGAGGGACAAAGAAGAAATTAGAGATATTAATTTGCTATACAATTAAAATGCCTACTTATGCTCTCACTCTCCTGCATCATCTTCAACGTCCAGAGAAAAGATGCAGTTAGAAAACTGGTGACACCAAAAACAATACCTATTTCATTGCTAATTATATACCTCATGAACTAAATCTTCGTCAAGTACCATCATTAAAGTTTTCTTCCAAACTGTTTCTCTACAAAAAGTCATCATAATCATCGTCTTCTCTTCTCCTTCTCGTTAATCTTCATATGTCTGCCAGTTTTACATATAAGTTACCTAAAAACCCAAGACAAAAAGTACCTAAAAGCCACGTTGCGTTGCAGCAACATCCTCATCTTCAATTTCATTCAGATCACCTCATCATCGCTCTCCCTGAACATTTTCGAGACTATCAATTCATCTAAGAGATCTTCCACCGTTTCTCTCTCTCGTGCCTCTTCTCTATCAAGAGAGAAGTCAAGTCAGTCAAGTCATCTTCTTCTACCCACCATACAACTTCTCTGCAGACAGCAAGAAGCTCATCGCATCTTGAAAAAATTTTCAACTCATCTTTTCTTTCTTAACACCTCACATCACATCTCAATAGAAGAATCCAATCCAAGAAACAGATCTTCAAAAAAAACATTTTTTTACAGATCTCATCTCTGATTCTACACACAGAGAAGAGACAAGACGAGGAATCTCCCAAACGAAAAGCAAACCACCTACACGCCGTGTCGTGCCGTGTGTGTATACCAACATTTTAAACAAGGATATATATTCACATAATATTCAACCTTTTTTATATTAAAATATTTTTTAACCATCTCTCCTACTCGCTCTCTCGTCGACATCCACACCAAAATATCCAAACCAGATAACCAGAGAATACCTCACACATTTTCTTCATATTTACGTCCACGTCCTGAGAAAAAAACACGTTGAGAAAAATTTATATTTATTTATTCACAATTGTGCCGTTTGTGTAGACTGTACGTTAAACACAGTAGTCGAGGTTAATTAACTGTAATTATGAATTGTGTGACTGGTTATATATGTGTGCATGAGTGTGTGCAAAATTGAATGAGAGTTTGGGAAAAGAGTGGCGAAAAAAACAAATTGCCAAGTTTTGCAAGCAAATTTTTTATCTACCTCAGAGAACTCAACGCTTGCATTTCTGTTCGAAATCATCCTCATCGTTTATAATCGTCTCCTCCTTCTTTTGATCACAGAATTGGTGGCCGCATCAATATACATCAGAACGATACAATATTACCTACTAGTATGATCAAAGACCTGTAGTGCTACTACTAACGGTAACGGTTAGAGAATCCCCACCTCCTCCAAGCAACGCAGAGAGACAGAGAGGAGACCGTCATCGCGAGAATAAGAGCATACAGGACACAGCGATCAAAGACATTGCAGACCTACCTCCAACCTGCCTCTCTTCTTGTGAGGTAGATAGAGAGGAGCAACTCCTCTGATGAGACAACTTAAATATACAGGAAAATAAGCATGTGCTACTGACTTGAGCTCTTGAACAATTTATGATTATGTTATATGATTATTGTGTGGAGTCAATCAGTAATACGGTTTGTATTCCCAGAGTTGAAAGAATGAAAGGGTTAACGAAGAAGGAGCTTTTCTGCTGAGTAATGTTACCTTCCATGTCGTCCTCATTGTCGTCGGTGTCGTTATACGAACAGTTGCCACGAACAACAACTGCTACTACTACCCCTCCAAAATAATAATAATTAACGTAACTTCTGTTGCTACGCTGATCGTGTTATAAGCAATTGGTCTTGTTATTAGCAAATTTCCGTTACTCACATTCTAGAGGAAATAAAATTAAAAGTCATTCTGTTAATTATATATATTTTCTTCTAACGAAAAGGGTTAACAATTTGGTGGACTGATTTTGAAACAGAAAATGGAGGCATGCAATGTTCAAGATTGGTAGTGTCGTAGTTGAATAGGAAAATACAATTGTATACTCTTTATTCTCATTGCCGTTTTAATAATTTGGTCAAAGACCGGTTTTATGAGTACATAGTAAATACATACATAAATATCCGTTGTTTTCCGGAGACTGAAAGACAAAGAGAAAATCAATTAGTCAAAGTGATTTCGTTCCACGAAGGATTTTTCTTATTTTTTGTGTCCCTTTTGTCTATATCATATAATAAGTATTATTAATTATGATTGAAGAGATTATGAAAATCATTCAGTTACCTGTCATGCCATATAAAAATTATTTATAGAAGAAATACATAGAGAAGCTCTTTGATTTCGAAAACTTTTGTGCAATTACTTGTTCGAGGGTAACATTTGCGGATAATAAAAAAAGACACTGGAGAAGTTACTTCCACTAACTGTTACTATAAGAAAATATCGCTCGGTGTTCGTATAAAGTTTTATGCGGGAATTGGATGAAAATCAGTGGAACATCAAACGGATTGGATGAAAAAATACAAACTAAATCCCTTTTAATGTGACCGTGTCCACTCCTTGTCAATTAACTGGAGTTTCAATGGTGATGTATATTTTAAAAAAGTAAATGCTTTATGATTACACATGTACCAAAAAATGTCAAACGTCCTTTGTGAGTCAGTATAAGTTGTATTTAATCGGTAATGAAGATGCGGCATTAAAAGATATATAGAGAGAAATCCGTTGATTGTGTGGGAGTGTCCATCATCTCAATGTTAAATAATATTTACATAATATTAATAATAACATGTACATAATATCAGATTCTTGTCAGCATGTTGAATAAGTTGTGTGTGCGTTTTTAATGGGAACCCTTCTCTCACATTTTGGAACCCTGTCCTGTTGGAAATAAAAAGAGAGACAAGAAAAGAATGGAGAATGGTTTTATGATAAGCAATCCTTGCAAAATAAGTCGGTTTAGATAAGAATACAAAAATTAATTGTTAAATTGAGATGAGGAGATGTTGTGTGTGCTAAAAAAAATATATATGTTGTGTCAAATACACTATCTCAGACTTTTCCACTGCTGGACTGATATTGCAAATTGATTAGAGAGCGCTGTTAACAAAAAAAAAAGTCATACAATAGAGAAAAGTCAGTTGGTCATTCAGTTAACCGATGATGGCCGTGAAAAGCCTCTCCTACTGATAAGCAAAGAAATAAAGAACAAGTATATGTAGTAAACTTATCGTAGATATATATCCATGTATAATATTTAATAGGTGAAATCATCACACCAGAATTTTAATACAATTTATTACCTCGCCAACGTTAAACGTCATCACATCCGCAGCAACCTTTTTACCGTTCAGATATTATTGTTTACCTGTGAGTTAACTAATTATATTCAAGCTATAAAGGAAAAAAAGAGAAGAAAGTTGGATTTCTATTTATCATATTTTTTTCAAAGGGAATCCAGAATTTAATTGAAATCTATACTGATTTCTTTTTACTTGTACCTTCAAAGCTAAATAGATAATTATCAAGTCACGCTCTGGAATTGTTAATTAAGTAGTGGTAATTCTCATAATTATTCCATAAAAAAAGAAAAAAAGAAGCTGACAATTTTCAGATCAATTCTTGGTTTTTCATTATTAGAATGTGAAACAAGTGATAACAATTAGTTAAATGAGGGAGATGATCAGGAGACAAAGAGGAAATAAAAAGGAAGAAAATAGTTGTAAAATTACTTATTAATGAAAGTTGTGATTTACTGGAGTTAAATTTTAAGGTTGGACTGAACTATCACACACACACACATACACACACACCAGCAACCAATACTAAAGTACATTCTTTAGCGAAGAGAAAGAAGAAAAAAAGTTTCCAGTCAATTGATTAACTATTAATTTATATAATGAGCAGATATAATAGCATGTAGTGATAAAAAAACAAATTATAACTATTTGTAATACTACATCTACCATTGTATTTGCCACCATTGTTGTTGATTAAATTGTAACATAGAATCTGTTTCAAATCAGTATTTTCTCTATATCCATATATAAATTTTAGAATATTTATATATCTACTCATACATAATACCACTTCTACTTATTCTATATATCATTAAAAATTAACTTTTAATGCCTCCACAGAGAAGCCATTACTGTTACTACAAATATTACCAAACAAACAATTAAAATTTGTAGTAGGTCAGAGAGTATAAAAAACAACAAAGTCAGCCTTATGTACTGTGTTTCACATTTGCTTGACCTTGACATGTAATGTGTCATCTATCTAGGAAGATTTAATAGGTCAAGTGTGTTATAAAAAAAGAAATAATTAATTAATATATAATTGTTGAGTTTGTAATCTTTGCACCAAAGTACCAAAAAAAATATACAAGCTGTATACCTATTTTTTAGTATCGATCGGTACATACATACATTACATACGTAAAAAAAACTTAGAGAGAAATATCAATTTAAAATTGTATAGTTTTAGTAACAGCGAGAATGTCAAATGTGGCAGTTGAACGGGAAATGGGCTGGTCAAACTTGATATGAAGGTTATCATTTTCCAGTTGAAAACTTTCACAGCCCATCATCATCGTCAACTGTCAATGAAAATGCAGAAAAGTCATTTTACATCATCTATAATCATCTCCACCGAAATCAGCAATAATAAGTGAAAACGGAAACCCTTTGAAAATTAACTTCGCAGCGGAAAATAATATCTTTCACGGTTACTGGAAAACAATCGACAATATTTGATTTCGAAACATTATTTGTTTCTGTGCTTTTTTGTGTGCGGAAGGTATCAATATGGGTGGACATGAAGTGATGACGTTTTATACATAAAAATAGAAACTTGTCGGTGGTCACATCGTGTTCGGGAAGAAAAGCTCGAAAAGTTCATAGAAAAGTAGAGTTTTTGTGTGGAAACGCGCAAATAAAGATTTTCTACAAGTTTTCCAGTTATTTTGCCTGTGTCAAAAAAAGTTTTAAAGACAAGTGCTTACAAAAAAATAAATAAGTAAAAGTTACATATTTTTCTACATAGAATAACAGTTATATCGTTACACTAATGAAGTGTGCAAGCTGCTCCAGAGGAAGAAGAAAAAGCAGTAGTTGCACTACTAAATCCCTACGACTCGTCCCTTAAAACGATACCGGTACAGCTGGTGCTGCATTATGTCCACGTCCTGCATGCAGGTAAAAAAGACAAGTTTTCTTGGAGGAAACCCCTCCATTCAGAATTGCATCTTTTCCATTCTATTTATCTGTTTGTTGCATGTGCCACCACTTTTTGACAAATATCAAAGCATGCTTTCTGCTGAATGCCAAAATAACATCTTGATTTTTAATTACTGCTACATATTTTTAGTAAATGAAGACAATTTAATGCCAAAAATAAATTTTGCTCTTGTATGCTTGTCTGTATTTTTGGATTATGAGTGTAATATTTTTGTATGCATTTATGTTTGAATTGTAAAGGTCAAAATTATGATTTGCTGTTTGAGTTGAAGTGCAGGCATATGATGTGATCTTTGTACTTGTACCCATGCTAATCTCAGGTCAGGAATTGAGATGTTGCTTCATTGCTTTTTTTATAATATGGAATGAACTTTTGTGTCAGACTCATTCATTTTTTATGATGACACATATCCCTACTTATTTCCAAGTAAACAAGACCATAATATTAGATAAGAAAGTATTCCATTCCATTCCAGCAAAAAGACGCTCTAATACTCAGGATTTGTGACAGTGCTCAACTCTTTTTATCAATCAAATGTTGGAACGTCGGTTGCATAAGAGAATAGAAATGATGTGGGTTGTCGGCATGCAAATCAATTGTGTTTTGATTGCTAATTCCATGATTAAGTTGCTTAATAATTAATTTAATTGCCACTGCTTTTGATCATGTAAACTTAGCCGCATTTTTAATATAGCAAGTCATTCTACTCACTTCGTATGTATGTACGAACCTTTGTTTCGGTTTGTATGATTACTTTAATTATTTCCTACGCTAAAATTTGATCAAGTTTTAAAATGGGACAAATCATATTTACTGCTTATTTCAAATCTCAAGTTAAAATCATTTTTAGCTTGAAAACAGTACATTTCCGTGCAGGGGTGCTTTGGCTAAATCGGTACATTTTTTTTGGTTTTTTTGAGTATACAAAACAAATACATGAATAAGTGTAGAAACGAATAATTTGTAATCTTATGCTGTGCTGTGTAACAAATCCAATCCCGCCTACCTCTAAATGCACGTATGTACTACCTACCTAGATTCTAGATAATGGTGAATGGTGACATGAAGACTGACAATTTAAATATTTTGTGTTTGGAGGAGACTGATTTCTGATCTCACATTACGATAGACAAATGAACTACACGAAATGACAAAAAATACCAATTTAGTTATTTACCGCAGATTGGTGCAGATATCTGATAGAATGAATGTCATGCAGGATTCTAGCGTTCGATTCGAACCGACTGCATTCTTCATCAAAATTATGTTACCTTTCTACTATATGCAAATTGAGCGATGCTGATGAGCAGAGTGATTGCTGCATAACTGCGTTCGCTTGATATTTCTATTTTAATAACTGTATGCATGTTTAGCGGTTTTGCAAAAATCTTCAGTGGCCCACCTATACTGGTATATAATAAGCCTGCTACTCTCTAAAAACGTGTCCTATTTGGTTTTCAAATAGTTCCCCATTCCCAAAAATCAAGCTAACCACCCATCAGACTCAATATTGGTATCCACCCCAGACTTGCACATTTTGTTTTCACTCCACTCCACTCACCACTCGAGGCAAAAACAAGTTTACCCCTCCACTCCACTCACCCCTCGAGCCAAGA
>JAQIXX010005827.1:0-13262 GCA_034700605.1 Willowsia nigromaculata
ATGACCATTCCAATGTTGGCAATCCGATGGTCGTTCCCTGCGTTTATCGTGTCCAACATTAGTAGGAATGATAGCAAGAAGAGTAATAATGGGTTATCTGGTGAATTTGATCCAAGGAACCACAATTTTTGGAGCGGTCAATCGTAGTATCCTCAAACCGGAAATGGCAAGTGACCAAAGCCTACCTGGAGTTCTGCAACCTTCAAGCATGAGAAACTTTCACCGTATATTGGTGAGTAACCATAATTGTTTGATAAAATACACAGATAAACAGAAAAGTCGGACAAACGATAAAGAAACCACCAAAAATTTGAAATCGTTCATTTTTTTCCCCATTCAATTCGGAGTATCACTGTTTTGAAGTAATGTATTTTTCTCAATCCTCCACCAAAATGGTTCAAAGTTTGACTAGAATGATCACCAAAACTTACGCTTTCTTACAAACTTCCAATACTTTTAAGTTGATTAGCAAAAGTAGTCCCAAAAATTAGATAAATATTTTGCGCAATATCGTTCAAATATTTCTTGCCATCCGTGTATGATTAAAAAATGGTCTGTATACAAAATTTTGTATTACTAATACGTCTACCATATACTTTAGGAGATTTTTCTGGTTTAGGGATTGGTAAGATGCGATAGACTTTCACGTCAAAAGTGCATAATACCTCACAAAAATAAGAACTAAGGGGCAATGTACAGAATCATATCGTAATAGTGTAAAGTAAAGTAATATTTTAATAAGGTAAAGAGTACATATTGAGCAATATGCAACAAATTAACATTTGAGAATGTTATTCCTTCGACTAATAACCGTTCCGGTTTCACCTCGTTTAATTGTATCCTAAAATGCATTCACAAACATATAACTGTTAGTAGTTTAGAAACATTTCTTGTTGGTATTTTTTATGTTAGCCTTCTAGATACATAACACACGAATTTGGGTAACATAGGAGATGAAGAGAGCCATACTCGCGTCTATTTATCTTGACAAATGCCACAAAATAATCTATTGCTTTATCCTGTTTAATGGATACAATAAGTTACCCATTGTTCCTTTAAATTTTGCATATTAAATAATCTTTTGAGTTTATGAATATGCATTGTCCTAATTAAAGAGTAGATTTGATAGTATGCTCATGTCTGACAGGATTAGATTACATAGTGAACAGGGTACATTCCAATCAACGCCACTGCCTCAAAATTTTATATATATTCTCCAAATTATGTATGAAGTTTTGTAATAGTGACGGAAAGGTCAATAAACAATCCACATGGTTCTATGTCGTTACAATTCTTTAAAAAGATAGTTTCTTTCCTACTATTTTTTCTTTCTTTTCCGTTCGAGGTTGGAATGGCGGCTTGCCTTTAAATAATTATAGCTTGATACGTATATGCTCTAAGGATTTGAAAGTTATTTACTGCCTTTCCCAAGAGTCCAAAGAAAGTGCTCAATTTGATTTTAAAAAATATTTGTTTCATTTACGACCGCTAGGCCGACCGAGAATTGAGGAAACAAGGTTACTATGCTGTCTCATTCCATTAAAATTATTAGTAGTGTTGTCATCAAAGGATTGAACTATGATCATCAAATGATGTTATTTCTATATATTTTCATTTTATTTTACTATTTGGCCTCCAAAATTTCCTTGTTGTTCAGTCGAAATGTTTTTTGAAATAATACAATTCCCCTTCTATGTGCAAGCAAAGGGAAAGCCGCCCCCGAAGCAACTATAATATCCAACAAAGTCTTCAAATTGGTCTAATATGGGTTTCATAGCCACCCGGTACTGGCCAAAATAACATTTTTGTCATGTTGGAATTTGGTAAATTCTGAATAAAACTTTTTCCCATGTAGCTATATATTTAATACCTCTTAATTTCCTTAATACCTTCTAAATTACCGCAATCTCCACATACTCTCAATTATCAAATATTTATTGCAAACTAGTCAAACCCATGACACACCAATCTGGTGATATTATAATTCATCACGTACGCATGGCGGAACAAATGGGTGAACAAATTATGCAAAAAAATCGTTAGTAATTCCATCATTCAATTTTCATAAGTAATTATATTTTAAAGATTAGATATAATCTACACATTTATAATTTATAAGCCTCGGCCACTGTATCCTCCACTGTTCCCTTCTCTGCATCCGCCGCCATATTCTCCTAAGATTCCACCTCCACTGTAGCGACCTGCTGCAACGGAGCCACCACCTTCTAATTTCTTTAATGACCAATCGTTATCGTATGTATATTATTAGTGTTAATGCACAAATTCTGGTTTTACGGGAATCTGACATTGCTCTCGTATTTTTGTTTACTCACAGGTTGCGCTTAAAGCTTAGAATAACTTGAGCTATTCTCATAACATTAGTACATTGTTCTTAATGTATTCAAAAAATTATAAATCAACAATTACGCGTGCAAAGTAGCTTTTGTAATAATCAGTCTTCAAATATCAATTGACGAATTGAATTGAAAACGAATGTGCGTTTCAGTGAAAAAAGTATTCACGAATATTATTGAGACAATTGTACTGCTTAGAATTGATGATGAAAGGGATGTGAATCAACATTCACCACCCTCCAGTTTATGCTGTTGCTGTCGGCAATCCATCCAAAGCATCAAAGTATTTGCAGAGAGGAAGTAGGAAATATTTGAATGCGTGCGCTTACTTCCAATAGATGATCCCGCTATTAAATTGTTGAGTAATTTTTAATATATTTGTACACATACATATGTGTGCATGTAAGTTAGCATAAAACACAGTATTTGACATCTCTTTAAAAAAATCCACGATTATATCCACTTTGGTTGGTTTAGTTGCTTACATATGTTGGAATAGAACAGAGCACGAGAGTGGTTGCCCCAAGGATTAGAAATCGATTATTGGTAACACGCCTATAAATTTGCTGTCCCTCGCGCATCTAATATCTGTAAAAATTACCAGCGCATACTCCCAAACAACAGGAATATTCTGGGGCCGTTTTCGCTCATCAGTTATTTTCGCAAAAAACGGAGCAATTTTTCATGTCACAAGAGGGATTTTGTAAGTTGAGAAGGGGTGTTTACTTTTAGTGCTCTTGAGCAATGAAACTCAAATAAAAACATATCTCACGTTCACGCTTAAATTTCTTCCAATTTTAAACATTTGAAAACATCCATGAACAAAATATCTATATGTTTCATGATATCGCCTTTCCAAGTTAAATCGCTCAAAAACGTCTGTTGGAACTGGACAGGTTTTCATGTTTCAAATAAACTATATAATTACACCAGTAATATTTTCCTAAATTCAGGTAACGAAGCAATGCTTCCGTAAACGAATTACCCAGTTTAGTGCAGTTGCTTTAGTAATGCGTCATAATAGTTTTTTCCGTACATAATCACAACTTAAGTTTTTCAAGATCTGGTTAAACGAGCACAATAAATTATTTTGGCAAGGGATAGAAATGGAAAACTTTAGAAAATAAAGTGCATTAGTTACATAATTGTTAAAAAGGTAGTCAACTCTGCTTATGAATGCTTTGAGAATTATGAAGGCCTTCACTGCGAATACGTCAAGAAAAAAATGTTCATAGAGATTTAAATTTCATCTCTGGTCCTAGGTATATTTAAAAAAAATACTTTTATCTGGAAATAAGACATCTAATTTGCAATATAATCTTATCTTAAATTCACTAATGCGGTGAATACCGATAACATGCTGCCATGTAAGTTTGAAGTAAACATTATTTACTGTTTCTCAAAATTTGCAATAATTATTTAAACTCGCTGATGCTTTTCATTCGACAAGTTTTGATCATTTATACATAAATTACGAATAACAGCTGGCCTCCATATTACAGAGAGTATTTTCTATGTAGGTGTGTATTTTGATTATACGGTGCCTGTAGCCTTGGCAACTTCTAAATAATCGTTCAGAAAACTCATGATCATATACTGTAAATATTTCTTCTTATTCATACTTATTTCTTGTAAACAGTTATTGTAAATGCATTAAACAAAATACAGACATCTTCTAAGAATCTTTGGATTGAGCAGTTATGGCCTTAAAAATAGCACCATTTCTACATGTTCTTAATTACCAAACATTTAGACTGAGAGTCATGGAGTAAAATCTATAATGGAATATTAATTTTAAGATATGGCAGCTTAGCAACAGTATTCTCGATGCCCCATTAAAAGTCATTCCTCACATACCGCATAGCAACGTACATAATATATAATTAATTAATTACGAGAGTAAAGATAGTTCGTAAATCGCTGCTCTCGGAATAAAATTGAAAATAATTATGTATCATGCAAGTTACTAGATTTAAAATACAGTTCTAGAGCAGCGCACTCTTAATGGACAGATTATTGCTCTAAATGCTCTCATCATATTTCCGCGATTTTGACACAGTTAGTCTCGTCAACATTGAGCCTTCGTTTCCGGTCGTAGAGACCGTGGACGAGTGGATGAGGATGGTCATGAACTATTGGAAGGGATGTCACCGTATGGATGGGATGAATAACCGGATGTGGGTGAACAACGGGGTGCAGGGCTGCGATGGAATCGTCATTGAAGTTGCCATACGTGATTTCTGCGCCTGGGTCTTCATTCATAGACAGATGGCTATGCACACGACATAATGCTGATGAAATTGTTCATATTTATTTGGCTTAACGACTTATGTGCTCGCCTTGCACTAAAAAATCGTGTTAAACCACGAGGGAAAAACGTAGATGAATCGGGAGCCAATAATAATGGCGAAGTGCTACTTAGTATCTGTGATACATATCCGATTTTACATTTCCGAAAGAGGTTTTTAGTCGAATCGAAATTGTGTCGAAATTAAATAGACGAAATATCCTTAGACAAAATTACATAGTCGAAATGTCAATAGATGAAATTTATTGATTCATTTAATATTATACACGTAAACACATAAGATCAAATTTTAACGCGTTTACTTCTAGTAACAATAGAGGACGCAGACTCATTATTTAATGGTTTAGACACTCTTTTAGGCTTTCTGCCTCGCTTTTTAAGCACAGTGGCAGTGCTATACGTTTTATCAAAAACAGCTCGTGAAGTAGTTGGAATCTCGGTTGAAGTTGATACAACTTGAGTTGGCATTTCCTCCCCAGAAACTACCTGTTCTGTGTCTGTGTCACTAAACATCTCTTCATGTACATTTATTCTACCCCTAGTCCCTTTTCGGGAGCTTCTTATGCACACTATGTTGTATGAGATTTCTGTTATAAAGTCTTTTAAATCTACTTCACTGTATGCCCTAGTAAGATTGTATAATCGTGAGTCTAATTTACGTTGATGGTATTTCGAAGGTGCTGGTAACATTCCTGATGTTCGTGATGCCAACTGAACACACGTATGTTTCTATTCTTGTTGCATTAAAGGCAAAATCTTACGCATTGGAGGATGGGAACCTTCAACTATTACTGTAAGACGCCTATGCCAACTTTCAACGGCAATATTTGTTAGAGGAACATTTTCCTTAACACGCTCATGAACACTCCAAAAAGCATGAATACACAACGGAGGAGTGTACATATCACCAACATAATTCCTCTGTAAATACGCAAAAAATTCTTCTAGAACATTTTGTAACGCTCCCGTATAATTTGAAGATTCCACTATCATATCAAAAGCTTTGTTAACATCTTTTGGATCCATAAAAGCTAAGCTAAAAACCTTTTTCATAAATAGAGAAAACTCGTAATTTTCATATTCATTTTTCATTCTTGTACTAAAGTTTCTATACAGCGACTGAATAAAATGAAAATGACAGCCTTGCAGGGTGGCATCTGAATATGTTTGGCGCAAGGCTTTGATATTAGCCAATTCAAAGTCTAATAGAATAATCTCTGGTTTTAGTACATATTCAGAGCATGACTTAAGCTTATCGTATACATATTTATATGTGGAAGCTAACGTTTGATAACAGGCAAAAAACTAATGGAAAGACAAATGTAGCTGCTCCACGCGTCGAAACACCATGAATTGTTAGAAGCTGTGTGTACAGGGAGGAGACTACATCAAATGTACCATCTATGCACCAGACAGAACAGCTTTCAATTTCCTATGAAATTATAGCTTTCAGTTAGTATTTAAATGTTCAATACAGTACGCAAATAACAAATACCCAAGTAAAATGCAAATGAACCTTTAACTGAGCGTCAGATGCAAATATGAGAATTCTTCGGTCGTCTTTTGAATCATGAAAAATAAACCGTTCTCCTGCCGTTGTTTGCGATGAAGTAGCATTCAACATTAATTCCAAACGAGTTTTAGGCTCTGTGACTCCATTGGGCTGTCTGTTTTTTCTGATCGATGTCTTGAGGGAATCCTCCCTTGGAAGTGCCTGCAAAGTCTCTGGTCTGAAGGTTTGTTTGGTTTCTTGGATGACTCTTGCGGGTGGAAGAAATGGATTCGATGTAGCAAATTCCCTTATATATGCTCTTGCTGCAACAATGTCACATCTATGGAAAACAAATATTGAATTGTTTGCAATATTTCACAACAATCACTAGGATATATTTAATATAAAATATATTTATATAGAGAAAAATGTACTTACTCGTATTCTGTAATTCCACAAGCATGTTGCTTCGTCACTTCAACTGTGGAATCTCGTTTAAGCACTGCTCTACCCGCACATATTGATCTTTCTTTGCACCGATAATATTTAATACCACTATAACTTTTTTCAAACGTGTATAACTTTTTGTAATGCTGGAGTTTGGGATGAGAATTCCTTGGTCGCTTACGGAAATTTAAATTTACGGAACAATGTTTCCATTTTGGTTTTCCATAATGTAAAAATATCTGACAGATTTTAGTTGCAACAATAACAGAAGTTACTTCTGTGGAAGATGAAACTAAACTAACGATCACATAATGAGAAAAGGTAGTTGGGTTCTGTAAAGGAATTTTATCGATTTCGGAATTTACATAGCTTCGACAATATGCAAATTCGACACAAATTCTTTTCGTCTATATGTATATTTCGACTGCAAAAGAAACTTCGTCTAAGATATTTCGAAACTAAGATTTCGGAAAAGTATTACAAACACTAATAGTCCTTCGCCATTATTATAGTGACCCGATGAATCGTTACATTAAGTGACAAACTCTGACAATAGGATGTCAAGCGACGAAATTTGACCAAAGCAAAATGGAAAACCCCCATTTAACATGCGGTGAAAATAGTTACCATTCCTGACATTTGACCCCGTGACCTTTGACCCCGTGGACCTACTGACACGAAAATTAATATGGTCTTCCCCTTGACTTAAGGAAACTCCAACTGTAATCGAAATTAGTCAACCGGTTGTCGACATATCCCTCGGATAGGCATGCAGACGGACGGACAGACAGACAGACAGAAAGACAGACAAACGCAACATTCACATAACTACGATTCATCTACTTAATAAGTTTAAGTTTTTAGATGGAAAGTTCCTTCTGGTTGGTGGGAATGACCCATTTTTAGGTGGGATATTACTGCAGGTTCTTTTCTCCTAAAAATTACGATTACATGGAGGATAAACTAAATCAGCTTGTATTCTTTTTAGTTAAGCGGGCAAGAAGCTTTTGTCCAAAATTTAAATCTCTTAAGAACAATGGGACAGTCCACCAGCCGGTGCATTAAGATTTCACTGAGAAAAATGAAATTCAGCTGTACACCATAGCTTATTCTTACAATCAAAACAATTATCAGATAACTCTACCACGACCAGTTATGAAAGTATAGGTCACAGAACTTGAACTAACAAGTTGAAATCACTAAATTTTAAAAGGCTTTCGAAGCATATTGTTGAAAATATAAAAGTTAAGAGCTTCATATTACAGAAATCACGGAAATAATTTATTATACGTGATGCTATGAATATCCTAAACAGGAAAAACGGAAAGATACATTTCTGAATTCACTTTATCACTGGAATATTCGGATTAAAATGTAAATAAAGAAAAAAGGGTTTGAAATTTATTTAGAGTAGCTTACCAAACTTGCAAGAAAACTGTGAGAAACAGACGAGAGCCAAAGACATACAAAATGAGTAAATACAACGTCATTCAAAGTCCTGTAAAATATTTTAAATTAATATTAGGTCTAGATTCCTCTCTTTGCTTGGTTTGGACAGATAATGCAAGATTTCTTCTTGTGCAATGACGTGTTACTTGACACCACTGGGCGTATGGTTCCAAATTAAATTACTACTATTTTTCTATCATCGTTTCTTGAGATCATAGCAACAAATAACCGAACCTTATTCACTTCATTTGCGTATGATAAAAAATTTTGTCAACCAGTCAGGAGAATTTTTTAAATAAACTCTATAATACCAATAATGTTGGCCGCGACCGTAATAAACGTATTTCATGAAATATTGAAATAGTTCTTCACCGTCAATTATTCCCAAGTAGCCTGGCATGATTCCTTAAAATATAATAAATAGTACCCATGACCTGTGCAATTTCCACAATTCGATTGACCTCATCGATGACGACTATGGTTTGACATTGTGTGGATACAGAATTTACGGATAATTTTAGCAAACATAAAATTAGGAAGTTCAAGTTCACTTTGCTCAAAAACTGTATTCACGTGACGAGTCGGACTCGGATGTTCAGGAAGAAAAAGATTTGTGATGGTAAGAAAATTGGCCAGTAACTTTAACTTTGTTCTCTGATGGCTACTAAAATTGTGCAAGATTTCGTACAAAATAGGTTTCAGATCTTGGTCCGCTAGTCAGGGCAAGAAATGGTCTGGTGTATACAGATCACACAAGTGGTGTTATCTAATAAAGGCTGTGAAGCGTAAAATTTTTATTGCATAATAGACACCTATATTGCATTCGTTTTTTTAATTTGAAGTATTTATAGATTATAGGTGTGTATCATGAAAAAATCCTGTTAATACTGAATTTTGAGGAGCTCACCTAAATAGTTTTTCTGAAATGGTTTCATGATTTGTTTTTTGAAATTGTAAAATTACTCATGATTACCGAAGCAATAAGACATTACACAAATTAAACTTACAAATAAATATTAGTAAGGACAAAAAATAATACAGAACCATGTTTGTCTTATTACATGGTCCCTTGAAAAAATATTCCTATAGGGAGACACTATGGCAGATTAAGAGGAATTCCGTCATTACTTAACTGATCAATTAGAAACAGGGTGCTGAGGAGAACCATCTGACACCAAATGTTCGCGCTTGGGGAATGTGAGACAACCAGTCAGAACAATAGGAGGTGTGGCTTGTGTGATGATGATGATGAAGGGGTAGAGGTGAGCGTGCATGTCTGTTTTTCCAGACAAACCTGGAATATGCAATCGCCTCAAATTTGGTTTTTTTTGTACTTGAGACAACAGGGATGACATCTATTGATTTTCAGGCTCCTAGATCAAGCACTTTAAGGTACCTTTTGTTACAAAAGCGGTAACAACAGTGTGCTAGAGAAGTGTATAGTGGTTTCTGAGCTCGCTGATTTTGATTCTTTTGTCAGAATTTACTTCAGAGCACCCTCTGGTGACAAATTTGCCTTATATTAGTAGGACTCTTGTGTCACTAAAACCCAATGTTCATAATGTCAATAAATCCACATAAACGTATTTTCAGCTCTCTATGGGCTTTAGTAAAACACCAAATTAATCTCCAAGAGGCCCTTTGAAGTCAAATTTGACAAAAGAATCAAAATCAGCGCCCTCAGAAACCACTTTACACTTATTCAGTTCTCTGTTATCACTGCTTTTGTAGTAAAAGGTAACTTAGAGCTTGATCTAAGAACCTGAAAATCAATAGATTTCATCCCTGTTGTCTCAGGTGTTTACTAGTAAATCAAATTTGAAGCGATCGCATATTCCAGGGTCGTCTGGAAGAGCAGGCATACACGCTCACCTCTACCCCTTCATCATCATCATCACAAAAGCCACACCTCCTATTGTTCTGACTGGTCGTCTCACCTTCCCCAAGCGCGAACTTTTGGTGTCAGATGGTTCTCTTCAACACTCTGATAGAAACGTGAATTAAATATTAAATAGTGTCAGCTGCTTCACCTTAGCGAGCTGCTTAACCGTTTAGGTATCTATCGCTACGATTGGTCTACTGTTCAAGAATCTGAATAAAGAAGTTAACTGGGGTGTATTAAAAACTAGAAATATTGGCGTCAAAACTATGTGCTGGTGTTGTTAAATTTTCAAGAATAATTAAGTCATAAACGGATTCAAAACGTAAAAATATTGAAATGTTGAATCCACACGTCTCGGGAAAAAAATGTTTCATCCACTAGAAAGTCTCTTGCTTTACATTTCAGTCTCCCTTCCTTTGAAATAACAAGGTTGTTCCCAGTAATTTTAAAAATTGTATGCATTTTTCGTCAATCAAACACGCTACCAAGCCATTCTTAACCATCCCAAGCAGTTCATTCTTTCAGCAAATCAAGGCGTTTTGATTCGTTCAAAATATCTCTTAAACTTTTAGGATACACAAAGATTTCAATATACCGTGAGGTAAAAAATAAACAAGAATTTCAAAACGTACCGCTTCTTTCTACGGACAATGTGTTGTTATGTGCAAGCTATGTGGGACCATCAGAATATCATGTTTGATTAACTTCGACAACAAAAGCTTCAAGAAACCATATATAACCATTTTTCATAAAAAAAAATTTGACTTTAAACATCAAATTCAACACTGCAAGCAAATTCTACACTTACAAATACGCATACTCCAAACTTCCAATGCGATCTTACATACTCCCCTCGCTTGAAATTACAAAAAAAAAGAAAAAAGTACCAAATTTCTTCAAAACTATACCAGCTATATTAAGTCTGACTACAGGATCGTGATCTACGCCCAAAATTGGGTAGACCAATTTTTTATTCTAGGACCGTAGACACACCCCACGTGGTGATGCCACGACCGGGTCATTTTGATGGCAGCTATCTCTACAGCCAAGAGAGCGACATTAAAGCTGGGAAGAAAATATACGTACACCAAATTTTGAGCGTAGATCACGATCCTGTAGTCAGAATTAATGTAGCTGGTATAGTTTTGAAGAAATTTGGTAGTTTTTTCTTTTTTTCGTAATTTCAAGCGAGGGGAGTATGTAAGGTCGCATTGGAATTTTGGAGTACGCGTATTTTTAAGTGTAGAATGTGCTTGCAGTGTTGAATTTGAAGTTTAAAGTCACATTTTTATGAACAATTGTTTTTTAAATTTTAAACGTATTGTTTTTAACACTTACGAAAATTTGAAAGAAAATGTCCTCTCGGTTATTTGTGTGCTATTGAATGCAAAAAACTTCATTCGGCTAGCTTGTATAGTTTCGGAATAAATTGGTCCCCATTTATTTATTTGAAAAGTGGCCTCAACTTACCAAACCCTGATCATATGGGGGTGAGCGTTTTTAATTTAAAGACACTATATCTAGGTACATATTATACATAATTTTCGAAAAATTCAAAAAATATCGTGTTTAGCCATGTCGAAATTAAATAAAGCTACTCTTACATAAGTTATGCAACATAGTTAATTGAAAATGTACTGAAATACTTAATAAAAATGTGTAACTACACAAGATACTTAAATATTAAAATGTGTTCGAAAAGAAAGTGACTATATTAAATTATTCATAACTAAAAAACTGTGCATTCTCAGAAACCAACTTATATATCATTCGAAAGCCTAATAATTGGAGATTCAGAACCATGTTAACATTATCAAACACGATCTGTTTCAAAATTACTAGTGAGAGCAGAATAAAACCATTTAAAAATTTTGATTTCCGACTGTTTCAAAAACATATCATCTACTCTATCTATACCCAATTACTGTATTTTTGAACTCAATGTTGCTGTAGACTTAGAAATGCATAGTGACTGTTTTGGATAGTTAAAAGGTTGATTTTATTTTAAAACCACGGAACGATGTCATTTGAAAATTTTCTCCATGTTTTCCCCCATTTATCAATGTTTTGTTTCAGAGCCGCTCTAGACCCGTACATGTGTGAATTTATTATTCCTCGATTTTTCTGTAAAGTGGTTGAGATACACATCTCTGAAGTGTGTGCGCATTGTTATATGGCATTGTATTACGAGCAAAAAACATATTTCAAAAAACTGGTATTCTGTCGAAATTATTAGCAACTAGTTTTATCACCCAAATGGTCCGAATCGGTATTGACCCTTTAGTTCGTCATATACATGCAAAACTTTGTAGTACACTGTTGGTAGCCAGTTTTTGCTCTTAAAAATGGTAGGCTTGGTTTTGTATATATCTCTGGCAAACGCACGTGATGCTTTAAAAAGTAACGGGAGATTGCTTAAAGTGTCATTTTTGTTAGATGCTTCTTTGTGGTTACCCATTACATACGTCATATGAGCCGTTTTCCCCTAAATGCAGTAAATCGCATGCACTATTTTAGGTACACCCTCAATTTTCAGTTTTTGTGTATGGCTTTTAATTATTGGCCTGCAAACTTAGAATTTTACTAAAACACGATTGGCTGGAAAATACAATTTTTTCAACATTTCAATCAAAACATTTTTTAAGAAATGCAAAATACACTTTTTTGCCAAAAACGTTTGCTACAACCTTATACTCCGTTGAATTCTCTTTGAAACGGTATATTTGTCTCTTAAAATACGGAGTTTATTATGCACAGTTAACCATTTTACTTGAGTCCGAATATTCGAACATATCATTACTATTTGAAGTAATTTCGGTAAAATTTTATACTAGTTTTGTGCATCGGATACTCATCTTTAAAAAATTACGTGCTAGAAACATTATTAACATTAAACATAATTATTATTTTGTAATCAGTTAATGTTTTAAACTGGCCCGAATCAACACACAAGCCATTTTTTTAAATTTCCATGTATCATCTGGATTTGTATTAAATTTGGAGTATCACAAATCAGAAGTATTTAATTGCTGCAATGACTCGTAGAACTACTCGTCCATTCGATTAGACATTTTAATTTCCTGAACAATTTGAGTATAACAAGAAGTTTGCATCTTGCATTGCTAAGTTACAGTTGACTTAAGAATAAAAACCAAGTGGAGTTAAATTGTTTCACCCCATTTACTTTTCCTAGATTTCCATATACTTAGATAGTGATGATACTCTGATTGAGAATACGTCTACACATAAATAAAATATAAAATGTGGAAATATATGCATGAATAATATTAACTTAATGTCAGTTTGATTCAGGAGGATTTATTAACGACG
>JAQIXX010005828.1:0-13261 GCA_034700605.1 Willowsia nigromaculata
TGAACGACGACGGCTTTTATGATGATGACGATAAGGCTTCAAGATGGAATTCCTTTAATGTGAACCAATGGAAACAGCAAAACTGTCGGCGTTGGTGGCTGAGATGGTGTAGTAGTACTGGCAAGTGAAAGCAGGGAGAAAGTGCACACACAACTTTTGATACTGTCTCAGGAGGCAGTGAGCGTGATAGGAAACTCAGGAGGCAGAGAAGCTGACACCACCTCCAACAACAACGCGACGAAAAAATGTCGAGGGCGTATTGGCAGTTGTAACAGTTGTATCACTAACTATCGTATACTTTGTTGAGAAAACTTGAAAAGTTTAAAACAGTCACGACAGGTCTTTCTTGAAATGTTGGAGAAAGCAAAGTTGAAGATAAAATAACCCAGGAGTTTTATTCCTTACGTCTGTTTTGTTTGATACGAGAACTGTGGTTCATAACTAAGAAAGAAGGTTGATAGCGGAAATTTATATCACTGTAAAATGGATGAAACTGGTAGCATCTACGAGGGTTCTTTGGCCGTTGAATCAGCCAAGTTTGAATTAGTAATCCTGAAAAAATACATTTCAAGTTAACAATGCATTAGTATATATGTCCTGTTTGGTATATCACTTCTTTTTTTATATTAAAATATTTTTTATATTTTGACCAGTTTAATAAACGTTTGCTTTCAAATCTCTCAAATAACTTATCGTTTACATTTTGTTTCTAAAGAATATGATCTGTCAATTCATCGTATTGCCATCATTTGTATAGGAATCCAACATGGGAAAGCAGCAATCCAAAGGTTGGAAATTATAGCTATAGAGAAATGACAAGGAGAGAAGAAAGCTGAATATCAGACGATGCTTCATGAAAATCAACTGTGACAGATTCCATATATTTACATTCTCTATGACTGCTTTTTGAAATTGAAACTGGCATCAGAAGAATTTTATGATCAAAGCTAGCTGAAAATTCAACTAGTATATCCAAAGATTATATAATGCACTTGCTCAAAATGCTACATAGTCGGTATCGAGAATGCATTATGACATTTGCCTGAATTATAATCTCTTTAAATTATTGGATTCTATACTGTGCTTTCATTGATATACTTGTGCCTTTGATATTTCGTATTCTTCTGTTTAGGAATTCCTTTTTGTGACTATAGAGCTCCAACCCTGTTTTGAGCTAACTTTATAACCAACTTTTTGTTTCAAACTCAAAGAAATACCATTTTCTCCCAAATTCTATGGATTCTTTCACCAATGTTACATTTTACAAGTGAGAATGAATGAAATGATTACAATACGTACTATTTTCCTATGTACTTGTAACTCTTGTAAGTTCATGTAAAACTACACATTGCTATATTTTTCTAATTATGTCCCACACTTTACCTTCAACGAAAGTTTTAATTGCTAACCCATACTGAATGAATACTCATCAAGCGTTTAATGGTACATTCCTCATGTCAAATATTCAAAGCAACTGGCTCAATATAGTTAAGTCAGGAAAGTTCCAACGTTTATACAATTTAGCATTTTTTTCTTTTAATTTCTCATGCATACATAAATCCATGTTATGTGCATGAGAAGTCAGAAGATCATTTAGTGAGTAATGTGACCTTTATAAAAGCTTCCTAAACGTTTTTCTCTGCTACAATTCTTAACTCCTCATCAAACATTGGTTGAAATACTGTTATAGAAGTAAGTATCATTAAGGTATACGGAATATGCTCCTCACACAATTTAACATTATTGTTAGCTTATTGTACGCAACTCTATGCAAAAGTATTTATTATTATTATACTCTTGCTATCTGATTTACTGGAAAGTAAAAGTTTTCTTCATTACACGATTTGTATTGAACTTTTGCATTTTTGCGATGTAGCCGTTTCATGAAGCAGCAAAGTTCTATGAAGCAGTGCAATGTAGTATGCATACATGTAAGAAGTAAAAAAGCACTTTCCGTTAAAATAAAAACTTTTCACGTTTTTCTTTGTACTATACAGTCAAGAGCCACCTTTCTAGCCATGTTTCAAATATTCTTTCATCTCTGCATACCAAAGTTTTAAATCATGAGAGACATTGAACAGAGAAACCAATCGTAAAATGTAGTGTCGAAATTGCTTTTATTTTACATTTGGTAAGAGCTAACGCGTAACTTTTACTTCAAGACATTCCCAAACCATTACGACAACCCATAGCTATAAAATCAACTTATACTTTTATTTTTATAAATTAATTACAATGAAAACTATCAGCAAATCTTTTGAATTAATGCACATATGCCGTGTAGTATTATGTACAGAATATTATGAGTTTGGAGACCTCTATTATGTTATCCAAAATTCCTTAACCTGAGAGAATCAATTAAGTACAACGGGTTTGGTTCTTACGGTTTTATAAACCATTTAGCAACACGGAATTCTGTTTTCCACAATCAATTTTGGCAATATGTTACATAGTATATCATGTATATAAGTATGTATATAGCATATAAGTGAAAGCATGATGAAATATTACGTAACCATCTTGGTGGTATTTCAGTATTCTGCTAATCTGGCTCTTAAACCTTCGCATGTATTATTATTATGCTTATTGGCCTGAAAAACTGAAAGAAATTTGACGTAACTTTAGAAACCCTTTTAAATCTATGAGTTGGGGACACAACAAAACTTCTCTCCACGTGTTATTTTTAAAAAGGTTATGCTTATTAATGTATCAGATAATTAAAGACATGATCATATTAACGTATCCACTTTGCATCCTACAATTCTACATTACGTTCATACGTACGTACGTTGGAATCAACAGCTCGTGGATAAAATGGATTGGCAAATTTTTGTTTATAGGTAAAAGTTGAACCATCATAACCAACTTAGTCATTTCCAGTAGATTAAAATTCAATTTTCCTCCAATATGGCTGTGAAAATGTTCGCCCGTCTTACTTAATCCATCAGCCTAGCACAGCAGGTAAAATACCGTTTTCAAACCTTCAAATAAAGTTCCCACTTTGCAAATTACGGATAATCTAAAAGGCATACGAAATTCCAAAATAGTGGTACTCATTGTCATTCATTAAGTTTTACGTTACATCACCAGTCACGATGCTCAACTGAGATGAAAAATGTGTTCTAGTGTCAAACCGACAATGATGTGCTGGAAAGACACAAGTTATCAACGAATCATTTTGTATTTTGTACTTTTTCTTAACAAACAGCTTTGTCAAATGTGTTTTGCCTTGAGTGAATTAGGGTGGTAACTCCAGAATGCAAATTCACTCCAGCTCGTCCTCGAAACAACATAAACTCCAAAAATTCACTTTACAGAAAACTTGGATAGCGAGCAAGTACATTCCTTCACCCACTTTACATTTTTGCAGTTTGAAAACCATTTAATACTTCTGCTAACAAGCATTTTAATTAAGTGATACAACGTGAGAAGGAATTAAAAACATATATCTACTTGATACACTCAATTCATCTGTTTAGAGAAAGAACACGCGCACACAAACATTCATATGAACAAAAAGATTTCACCGAAAACGAATGCCAGCAATTTCAAGAGAGCAAACAATTTTGTACACAGTCACGTTCGCTTTTCAATAGCGAAGCAGTATATATGGTTGTTTGTGATTCCTTCTTCGAAATGGAACTTTTTGGTAGTATTTTTTTTAAAAAAGAAACTTGGTACTTCCTCTTTGATGCTTGTTTATCGTTAGTAATTTAAGCAGCGCATTCTTTCTAGGATCTGAAATGCGAGCACTTTTGCGCATTATTTTCCTGCTATTTTTTCAAAGTAAAAGTTGAAATACCATCTTGGGAGATGTACATGGTTTATATGTATGGTACACGGTTGATGGCTTGAAAGATTTCATATCTTGATGGTTAGTATTGGTTTTTCAGTGCTTCAACGATATTTGTAGTTAGTGCTTATTTGTCATTTTATTATTTGGAAAGGCTAAAAATTCAAAATTGCAATACAGTAATGAAATGTTTGGTTAATCAAAGTGGTGTAGGGTTTTAATTTAACTAGGAATTTGGAGCAAATATCCCACCATCCCAAATGCTCAGGGACATTTTCACATTCCAGCAAGTTATTTTTTTCATTTCAAAAGGTGAATAGCATTCTTGTTTTCTACATATGTTTAACTCATTGCCGCTTATTGTGCTTGTTACGAATCGAAGAGCTGTAGACTTTTGTCTTATTCTTCTTTTTCTAGATTTAACCATTATTGATTTTGCCGAAAGTAGAATCCTCAAACATTATAGGTCGAATTCCTCCTGTACAAAATATGCATAAACATGTATTTTATTTAAAGGAGTGCATATTTCTCTCTCATTTTACGATAACTACACACAACGGATGAAAATGTGATTCAAAGACAACCCGAATAGAAGAGTATTTCAGTAAACTAAAAAAAATATATGAAAAGAATTTGATAAAATAAAGCTCGCACACAGCTCTTAACCTTTAAATGCGACCCTTATCATTTCAATCCAATATGAATAGAAAAAACACACGAAACAAATACTCTTCATTGTATGTAAAAGAAAGTGGAAAATGGAAGTTCTACGTAACGATTTGTTTTCGTATTTTTTATTGCATCTTGAAATTGCCGATGCAATGAGCGTCGTTTGTCGTTTTATTATTTTCACTCGGATCATGTTTACACATGTTAAATTCGCATTTGTTTAATGTCCATCAATGATTACGAGCATAAGGGCATGATTCCAAGTTGATAGTATGAGCGTTTCTCGTTTATGTGATTTCATTCTGCAATTTTGTATGGTGATGACTAGAATATCGAATGAAGCTATGGGTCCATTCCCTAAGACATAATAACACAACCCCGAACTTTATATCCTCCCATTACAATCACTTTCCCTTTTACGTAACAGTGTGGTCCTTTGTGTAGCTCAGTAAAATATCTTGAGCAACAGTGAGCACACATTCTACTAGTATGCACGTTTTGTTTGTCCAATCTGCAATATATATGAAATGCATCAAAGTTACATGATTATCCCTTTGTTGTTGTTATTATTATAGCGTTCCTTCAGTTGGTATATGGACTGGACACTGATCTGATATGTTGTCAGAATAGAGAACCAGACAAAGGAAACCTATGAGAAAAGGAACAGCTAAGAGAAAAAGTAAAATAGAACGGGGAATATAGCTGGTACGTGAATATGCGCTGGGGAGGTCCAGTAATTTGCTTGTTGTGTTACAATGAATAAAGATTAAATTATAGTTAGACAGAGCTGCTCACATATAAACATATCACAACGTAGCAAATGAGTAAACGACTTTTTCAAAGCGAAATTTTACGAAAACTCAGTCTACATACCAACAATAGCAAAGTTGCAAACATTTTATAGTTTTTAGACCGTGTGTCGTTGCTGAGTGGAGTTTGGGGAGTTGACCAGTTGCTCGTAGCTCTCTATGTTCCAGACTACAATCTCGTTTTTGTGCATAATGTATATACAAAGCGGAGGCATACCTAAAAGTTAGGTAAAGTATGGTGAAAGTGTAGATAGGACACATAGCATTGTGATTAAAAAGAAAAACATATTTACTGCTGAAGTACAATGATTTCTCCGAAAATGTGCTTCAAATGTACCATATAAATTAGTTATAGGTACAGATTTTATTGCATGTATACACAAGCGTATAAAAATGTATAATATGCGTTATAAGTTACAAATCGGAATATTCAGTTGTATAAATATCAGAAAAACACGTGCTAGTTGATGAAATCGGTGAAATGAGCCTCTTGTATTATTTCTTTGATTCGGGGAGAGCATTTGAATCTACTCGATTTTGTTAAATTGAATTTTTTACATCGATGCTTTCTTGGTTTTGTAGTTGCAACGCTTTTCAGATTCCACACTACACTCCACTTTCCAGTTTGCAAAAATATCATAATTTGCCTTTTTTATGCTTTTTGAAACCTTTATACTTAATGTAACTATATGAAAACGCCCACAGCATATGTTGGTTTAAAGGTATAGCTATGTAGTGATTAAACAGCTAAATTCTGCGCAGAACAGTTTTTGGTACAATTACTGACAATATATCACTATTTCATTATCCAACAAAACTGGAAAATTCACTTAACTTACGGTGTGTTTAGTTGAGTAAATCACATTTTGTACAAATGATTTTTAAGCAAGGATGATTATGTCTCTTTTGTTCATGTTTTTATTATTTCATACATATATAACTTAAAGTCCCTCGCATTTTTTAATTATTCTAAACGATGATGACTGTGACTGTATTCTCATTCTCTCTATTTGTATCCTTTATATTTTTCAGTTTTATAAAAGCATAACAAGAAGAATTCCATATTAATTGACAGCTAACAAAACTGAATTCAATTTCAAAATCGCAACCTCCCACCTTTTGACTTCGGAGTTACCCTTGATTTTGACTTTGAAAGAAGATACTTGGATTGGAAGAGAAGCGTATGCTGCCTTTTCCTTCAATATCCGGTCATGTCAAAACGTAGTATTTATTTCTCGTAGAACCCATATAATATATTATGACAGAAACTTTCTTCAATTGAAAATCTTTCAGTTGTAGCACGACTTGTGGAACACAACATAACAGTTATTTATAATTTATGACAATGAACAAGCATCAAGACAATTTAAAGTTTGTAAAATTTTTTTAATACATTTTAATTGAAAACTATAAATATGCCTTTTCCAAGTATGTAGAATCCTGATTTCGTATGGTTGTAGCTAAAATCAAAATATGAAATAATTTTTTGTTGGTGTAATATGAGAAGGAATATTAAAAATTGAATACTTTCTATTGATTTCTTCCAATTTGATAAGTCTACCATGTATAATATGCAATCATATTATAACTTTAAGCTCAATTTGGAAGCTTGAACTCAACACTAAAGTTTGGCAGCTTTCCTTCTCTCATGCAAAAACAAAAGGCCAGCTTTCCTTACACTATAAATATGATGCTCGCTCTTGTGTTATTTAGATTTGAAAATTTCGAACAAGTCTTCATTTAAATACGTACGTATTTGTACTCAACATCTACATCTCAATTCAAACACACTGTTCTACCATCTCTTTTACTTTAGACACACATCACAGATCCGGGAGGACCAGTATATAAGTACAATGTGTTTTAGCTGGTTTTAGCAAACACAAGTGGGCACTACTAACACAACGGGAAGAGAGAAAGTTTGTCGATTTTGTGGCATATAAGGCTCTCAGAAGGATTATTTCCACAAGTTCGTTGTGGTTCAACCAAATGAACAAGGGTTGAATAGACCCTTCCGTAAACCGAATAGCTCACCTTCATTTAAGTTTATAATAATAGCGCAGACTTTTCTGCTCTGTGTTCCTGTTTTTGTAAGCGTTTTAGTTACCTACGGGCTTGATTCATTTATACTTTTTTACAGCGCTACATAAAAGTATACCGCTTGCATTACACAAGAAACGCAAAAGTTAAGGCCAACCGTATATACTATAATTTGAACTACAAAGAGAAAATACTCGGTGGGATTACACTAATGGATTTTCACGCATAATTTACTATGTTTGTTGGGGAACGTAAAGGAAAAATACTGTACTCTATGGAATAGTGCATTGTTCGTACGCGTATGCATGTATAAATATGAAGGTATGTTTGTTTCACCGAGTTAGATGATAGTGGAGCCATTGTGCTTTTTAAAAAGCTCGTATGCAACGAAGAGTTGTTTTCTCCTTTTCACCAGGAGAAGGACCAATTCTTTTACAACAAAATAGTCATAACACATATTATGCAGAATATTTTTAAACTTGAAGGATGAGCACTATTGTTTGAGCGGGTAAATGAAAACAACAAAAGTTTACAAGCAAACATTAGTTAGGATGTTTGCTTTCACCACTACTATTGCGAAAGTAGTAGATCTTTGGTTAATTCCTGCCACTATATCTCATCTCATCTCATCATCACTCTTGAATTGGCGACTACGTTAGCATGTTTTTCAAACACAAATAAAACCCAAAATTATGAGCATGTTGGTTGGTTGTGTGCACTATTTATGTATAAAACTTTTATAAATCTAGAACATCTAATCAGACCGCAAAATTGTGGACAGAAGAAAGAAAGAGACAAGGGTTACTTCTACATTGTAAATCCATGAGAATGGAGAGGAGACGGGTCATTAAACTTCTATACACTAATAGTGGTAAAGCTCAAAACCCAGATGGGTACTCTCAGTTCATAACTTGTATTAAGAATTCAAAACGAAGATATGAGGCAAGCTGCACTCCTACTACAAGGCTACCTGAAGCTGGTACAAATGTAAATCCAAGAAAACCGCAATATGGTAAAATTAACTACAGCTTGGTTATCAGTGGGTATGATTGTGTATAACGTTTGTCTGACACATAATATGTATGTAATAAATATAAGTTCATATAAGATAACTAACGTAAAAACATTTTTACCATCTTGAATGGAATGATGAATAACTTTCGCTTTTAAGAGCAGTCTATTAAGTTCTGTCGTTACAAAATCTGGTGTGAACTCTCAGCGATTATTCAACTGCTTCATCAAATGCTTATTAGGCAAGCAAACACTAACATTTGAATATTTACAGTTATCATGTTAATTTAATTTTACATTAAAAGTATGCATAAGAACTTTTTTATACAAATTGTGGATACAAATATTTTTACTCTCATGCATAGTCATATAATACACAAGAGCTTTCCATTACAGATTCCCTCTTATATACAATGTCTTATATCCTTTCGAGGATTTTTTCAATGAACCTCATGTACATGCAAATTATGCCGTTTACTGCAGTAAATATTAGCCTACTTATATTTCGTGTGTTCTTGCGACAAAACATCATTTTCAAAAATTAGAAAAACTGAAACATTCCAATTTAGGCGCTATTGGAACAACTCGCCTATAATTGTAATCAACGAAAATAAGTAAAGCTTATAGCATAAACAGTCGTGAGAAAGTCAAGTCGAATAGTGAACCAATATAGAGATCTGTTAAGATGAGTATGTTGCATAAAAGTATAAATACTAGAGAAATAAAAATGGTAAAATATTCATGCTCAAAGAAAACTGAAAAGAGGCAAAACTTAACAACACCATTTACTCACAAGGAACAGCGATTCGCACTCGTTAAGTGTAGTTGGATAATTCCTTACGATGTACGACTTAAATAACAAATACTTACAACTTAAAAACATACATACTACATAGTTTATATATGTACACGTTTATTTTAACAACGGCATACATTATGTTTTAGAATATATCAAATGTCTTATTTGAACAACAAATTAAGTACGATTAAATCTTTCTTAAATCCGCACCTAAACATACTGGCAAGGCTGTCCAAGGCTACTAATTTTCACGCTTGTATCAGTTAATATTATTTTTTATTGTTGCTTTTTAGCTAGAATAAAAAATCTTTTGAGATGTTAGAATGTGGGGCTATTCAAAATGAAAAGACTTGGCATATTATAAAATATGAAGAGTTCTTTCACAAAGCCCTGCTCATGAAAGGAGTCAAAACGTAAATTTGAAGCAACAGATAGTGAGCTTGTAAGAAAAACCTAATGAAAAACTACAGGTTCAGTGAAGTCGGTTTCTTATATTTCTGTTCGAAGGATTTGGGAATAGACTAAAGGAAACCTCTAGAGTATATTATGACAGATCGTGAGTAAAACGAAGAGATGAAAGAAACCATAGTCGTCTGATGATAGAATATAAACAGCATATATCCTGATTTAATTCCAGGAACGATATTATACAAGCGTTTTTTCCTCCTTACAAATAAAACAAGAGGCACACATGTGGTTATATAACATTGGATTTCCCACGTTTGTTCAATTGAAATGATTTTGCCGAAACAGTTATGGCACATCTGGGGTTTACTCGCTTGTATGAATGTTATCAACATTAGCTTAGTTCTATTGTAAATGATCCATCCAACTTGCAGTTACATAGAACTGAATTATTTCCGTAAATAAATAAAGAAAGGCGAAAAAAGAGCATTTATATAAGGAGAAAACTCCTTTCTTTATATTATGTACAATTATTTAGAAGGACACACATCCCCCTGTATGCACGATAGGTACGCCAAACGAGCGCTACTGCGTACGTGAATGAATCGATATACTCAATACACAATATTAACTTCAAAGATGCACTACTACTAATACTGCAAACAGTAGGAGCATATTATATTGAATTGATGTTATTATTTGATCAGTAAATGAAAAAATAAATCGATTTTAGTACGATTATTATTATTACCTATTACAAACCTGCAAACCAGAATAAACAAGAGGGAAGCAGTACTGCCTCGACTGCAATGAGTACACTCAACATATTGTGAACCTATATTCTATGCTCATTCTTTCTCCTCTTTGTGTCTTTTTGTCGACATACGCCGTAGTGTAGTTTGCTAAAGGGTATCAGCAGCAATCCACATCAATTCCAATTAGTAGAAAAAAGCCTGAGTTTTCTTTCCTTCAGAAAACCATAATATTTTGCTTCCACTTTGAAATCCCTTGGTACTCCCCAATAAAATAAACACACACATACAAACATATTTCCATTCTACAGAGAATTTTTTCGTTTTGGCCCGCTAAATTTTTCTATAAAAGTACTAAACGTGTTTAGAGGAGAGGTTGTAAGCTCTTCTGGTTTCAAATCTATAAAAAAACATTCATTGTGTGGCTGATGAATGTATGTGACTATTAAACAGCCAGTAAAACATCACAAAGTATTATTATATCAGTTATAGCTCACTAAAATCTATTATTCTCGTGTTTAAAGACTACAATACATCAAAGAGTGGACTAACGCAGTGAGAAAACGACAGTGAAAGCTGTTGGGTTTTTGAAACTATACTATATCCTTCCATTCGATTATACACTTTTTAATTGCAGAAATACCTTGTGAACCCGCTTATGGTTTAGCAGCATACTATTTAGTTGGTCCACCTAGAATGTAAATAAAGAGTTTTAAAAATTGCTGATAAACCCAGTGACGTAATTTGGGATTTTTTCCTGGTTTTTAGTCACTGTAAAAAATGATAATTGCATGTGGGTATTTGCATTCATCTACCATCTACAAACCTATATACTTGTATGTTAGTCGCTGCTTCAATTTCCCATGTCTTACGAATTTATGTTAGCCTTAGATAGAAACAGAATATACCTATGCACATTCGAAAGTATAACAACAGAAATTATGTTACAGTAATGGTGGGTTCATACTTAAATACATTACAGGTTTGAAATTATATGCATAATTTGTTTCAAGTTTAAGCGTACAGAACACAAGAAACTGAATCTAAAAGTGCTACACACAAACGAACCAGTGTGTGTTACCTTCAATGGACACAACGCATAATACAACCACGTAAATCACTTCAATGCTCTTAACAGTCAGCACCAGTTCCCATGATTTCAGCCTCCTGACCATTCCAGCACCACTAAAACACTAATGCAGGCAGCCCTTATTTGCATTTCTACCAATTTCTTGTCAATGCTGTTTTCTCATTTTAAGCAAAACAATTAAATAATAATTAGTCGGTGTCAGAAAACTTATAATGAGAAAAAACTTCCTTATATTTTACTACTTGTTGAGCTATATTATATTCTTATAATTTAGATTTTTGACTCGTACCATTTTGTGAGTGCTCTATGCATTCGTGGAAATGTCTCTTTAATTTTGTTGGTTCAGTTTCTTTTATCATCCTTTTGACTTCGCTACTTCACTCACGAATTCGTTGGAATGGATAAAAATTTAGCAGTGTATCTCAACAAGAACAAAAAAGCTAGCTGAAATTTCATAAAATGAAATGTTTCTTGAACATAAAATTCATTATTCAAGCTTCATGCGTTTACATGAACAGATAGAAAAATCATCCTCATCTTCTGATTAGTTGAGTTTAGAAAATTGAATTCGAATAAAGTATAATGCCCCTTTGCTAAATCTCTTTCATCTTGGTTTACTTTGGATGTGAAAAAGTATTCAGTTTAGAGAATTTTCATCGTTTTACATTTGGTGTACATCTTGTCAGGTTTGTAAACACTTCCAGTCTTGATTGATGTAAGGAGAAAGTGTACTTCTCCGTATCAATAATTTTTATGGCTAACGAAGACTTACTTTGTCAGTCATTTACTTAATAGATACCTTCTTTAAAAGTCGCAACGTGAAAGACGGGAAACATGGATCTCATGCACACGATGGAGATGTTAAAAGTGGATTAGCTATAAAAAAAACTTGTGAGGTATGGCAAACAAGAAGAACATACCTATGTATATATGGTTCTAAAACACTTTGAGAAGAGATGGAAACCCACCGTAGAAAGGATACGAAACGAGGGCAGAGTCAAAGGAAAGGCTAGATTTCTACGTGAATTTCCACTGCTAAACTTTCTCCACAGTGGTGTTAGTACTCTTGTTGAATAAGATTTATGCTATTCGAGCTCTTATTAAACTTAAACTAAACTCAAAGAGTCGCAGAAACAAGTTGCCGAATGAAACAACATTGGAGAAAAGTTATGAAAGTTCGCCTTGTGCTGTTTCTCTCGTTCACTCTGTTTCATGTTTGTGCATTTTATGTTGTTTTGGCTTTTTTGCTTTCCTCTGTTTTTACACTTGTTTGACCATTTCGTGTTCCTTGAGGCAATTTTGAGATGAGAAGGGGAAAGACGTATGTATATGTATATGTACATTATCTCCATGAATGAATGATCACATTTTTTCATATTATTTTGAGCTTTTCAACAGGGTTATTATATTTTAACAACGTTCTCAACGTCTTATTATGTATTATTCAAGTTTTATCCCAGATGAGCATACGGTGAACAAAGACCGAGCCAAAGACCAAACTGAAAGATTTCGTTCTTGTCATTATTGTTGACGGGAAATAAGGAAGGATGTATATGAGCTAGAAATTGAAATAACGACCTCATAAAGTGTAGAAATGTTTCATCTAAAAAATAAACAATGATGTTTCATTATTAATATTCCTTCCTTCATTATAAAACATCGATCAGTTTGTACAGTTCATCTGTTCTATCATTATCTGGTTGCGTTTTGTTTGCTCCCTTATTACCTTGCGATTGCAAAAAGCAAGGTATTCAGAATGTTCGCGGTGTCTGTCCGTCCGTCTGTCCGTCTGTCCGTCTGTCCGTCTGTCCGTTTTCACGATAACTTCCGAACGGAAGCGAATTTTCAAATTCTGATTTTCGCAACGTGTTACTGAGCACCTTAGCTTGGATG
>JAQIXX010005829.1:0-13260 GCA_034700605.1 Willowsia nigromaculata
TGGAGAAGGAGGGGGATTCCGAATTCTTGACATATTTTAGGAGCCTTGATTAGGACTAGGCTTCCTTGTCTACTTACGATTAGTATTTCAATATTAAAATGCGTAATTCTTTCTTATCATTGTAATTAGTGTCAGGTGTATCAAAATGAAAAGGAATAAATATGTAATAATTTTCATGATACTTAATATTAAAACTAACGATAAGTAATAATTGTAATGTTATTAAAGTTAGCAGATCAATCAATTTTGCTTTCACACATGCAACGGTTATTTTCGGTCATAAGTGTAAATGCCGTTGACTCAAAATCTTTATATCATTACAAGTTCAAGAGTAAGATCATTACAAAATATTTCTAATGCTACAAAATAAATATTTGACAAAGCTTTGTTTATTCGAGCAACTCTGAACGAGTTAATTAGAAAGCTTAAAGTCGGTTAAAGTTTTATTAAGGTTACTTGATTGTATCGGAATAGCAGATTAGTTATATTTTACATTTTTTTCACCTACTGATTCTAATTTTGCAGTCAGCTTCTCTTAACAGACACTTGACAGCGTCACAAAATTAAGTTTTACGATAAACTTATTTCAGTGCGAACCGAAATATTTTTACACAAATCCTATGGATTAGTTATTGCTTACCTCACCATCGCTTCGCCACTTGGCTACATTTGAGTTTAAAAATGAAGTAAAAATATTGATCTTTTGATATCTCTTGAACAAATAAAAGACTTGTTTCGCCATTAACAATGAAAAAATTATGACACGAAAAATAGGCACTCAAATCTTTCAAGGCTTGGACAATATCACCCATAGTGGATGTAACTGTTTCAAAATCAATTCATCAGGGCTACTAAAATTGTCAAAAATTCATCGTGAAAGGCTTTTACAGGATAAAATAGCGCTGAAATTTTCCTCCCAACTTCTCTCTCTAAATATTGAATATATTCATTATGGGTGTAATTCTAGCAATGTTATTATGCTTTGAATAAAAACTAAATACTAACGTAGCTTGCCCCTGTTTATTGCGCTAAAACTGCACGTTGCTATAACTGTTATAAATTCTGAAAAAACATCAACATCAAATAAAATACGCTTTTAGCAAATAATTCATAAGAAGTTTTCTTAGAAATGTTTCAACTTGTTGCACTTCAATGTTTTTTTATATTTCTTGTTTTAAAGAAAGCGAATGCAAATGATTCGCGACCAATTTTACATTAACCACTTAGAATTTTAAGGTACATGATTATTAAATCGTAGAGAGCTTTGTAATCCACATAGTTGTATCAGTATTAATAATTTTTGCTGATCATTTGCTATTTCTTGTTTGTGGATGAGCCCCAGAATTTGCCCTCATCCTTATTTTAATACCTCACCTAATTTAAAATTTAGATCAAAACTTTACACTGCTTTTCTGCTATTGACAACTCGTTACAAAATTTTAATTTATTACAATGCCAACAAGTATAAAGAGTATTTATCTTTGAAACAAACAATTTGACAAAGATATCGAATGTTTCCATCCTTAAATGCGATGGTTTAAAAATATGTCACACTGAAATTAATATTTGCAAACTAAAATGTTGTCAGCAGTCTTCGCAACAAAATTTGATCATTTTTTGTTGAAATTAATCCATAAGCTACAGGAAGTTGAAAGTATTTTCGTTTTTCATATAAGTTATAAAGAAAAAATTATTGAACATAATAACAGAGGCTTTGGAAGACATACTCCACAAAAGCAAAATAATATTTGCAAGAGAAAATTCAAAAGCTCATGAAATTTATGACGGAATCATTTGTGTTGTTACAAACAAAAGTGATAATTAATTTACCTATCGTGTTTTCTTCCAACAATACATTTCTTAAGGCACGAAACAAGTGTTGACCTTGGCATGATGTTTGGGAAAGTAACTACACATAGATTTAAAAAATGGAAATTTTGGATGTATTCGCTTGGATTATTGCATTCCAGGTATTTAAAGCAACGATATATATCGCAATTCAGGGTCCTCACTCCTTAAGTGAGTCTATGATAGCAAACGAATTAAAGGTTTTCAATTAAACTTTAGACAGTTTGGAGAAGTAAAAACAAATTCTTGTATCAAAATAATTGTTTTTGTTACTAAACGTTAAAATTTCGTATTAAACGTGTTATTTCAGAAATTTCTTTGGACTTCATTTCACAATTAAACTTGTACTAATATTCAATGCTACGACCAACTACATGATGAACGCGAGATCACAATGTGAAGTTTATATGATTTTAACATATGTTTCACCTATGTGAGCACGCAAGTGATTGATTCTAGTAGATTTGGTTTAAAATGACCCGTCATGTTTTCTCTTCATAGTCAGAATATTTATAAAATACCTGCACGAATTATCTTGTATGTGTACGAACTTATTATTTTATAGCAAAATGACTTCAAAGAACTTACAATTACAATTGTCAGTACTTTTGTTGTGAAAGTACTTTTAAATATTTTCCATGAATCATTTCTCTGGAAAAATCCATTCGAGAATTTGCATTTTCTTGACAAGATTCGTTTCTTTAACAAATATATTTCATTAAAAGTGCACTTGAAGAACATATCGTAGTTGTAAGCGTAGTTTCTATGAATATGTACCTTCTGGAAATATTTTCTTAGAGATTTTCCGCGCACAGAAATTATGGCATCCCAGAGCATAAGCCAATTTACTTTGATATATCGAAAAACAATGGTAATCTAGCAGATAAAATATTCCTCGACGCTCATTTTTAATCATCCAATCATTCATATGAACGCATGACTAATTAATGTGTTCACGTGTTATTCATCAATATGTCATAGTAAACTTTTAAATGTAGAATATAAATCATCATGTGCTCTTCCTGAAACATGAAGTGCTGTTGCTAAATCATGACGTGCACTTGTTGAATCATAAAATGTACATGCTAAATCATAAAGTTCACTTGTTAAATCATAAAATGCACTTACTAAATCATAAAATCTACATGACGAATCATTAAGTGCACTTCTTTAAATCAGAAAAAGCAGTTTATAAATGCCATTTCCATTTGATTTACACTTGAAATAATACCTATAATATTATACCTTTTTAAAACTTGTATATTTTTCATTTCCAACCCATTTTAGAGCTAAAAACAGCATGAACATTTCAATACCGAGACAAATATAATAATACAAACTGTTAGAGGCTCAACTGTCCAATGTAAAAAACACAAATGTTTTCAGTTATGGTTATGACAATAATATTTATGTTATTTCAGACGGTATGTTACACTTAAAATGTTACGCAACACGGATTGCAGTACGCAAAAGGACTTAAAGTACATACAAGCGTGTAATATATCATGAATGTTGTTAAGTAAAACTACTATACCATTTTCATGTTTTCATACTAAATTGAAACTCATTAACGAGCACAGATCATCCCGCAAGTTGATCATGTTGCTACCATGCTGGAAATCGCACAAATTTAAAATACTAGAAAGACCAGGTAGTTTCCATGATTTTTTGTTACGAGTGGAACATTCCTTATCGACAATCATCTTCTGAAACCCACTACTCCACCAGAAAATTTATAACCACATTTTGGCATGTTAATGAAAAAAATTGAGATTTCTGTCTAAAATAAATGTAGATTATTTTATTCCGCATTTATTGGTACGGTAACTTTTTCTTTATATTGTGTTCACTCAAAGAAAATAGAGTCACAAACTGAACACTGAAGCATTGGGGTAAATGGAGAAAATTGAGCTCCAGTAGGTTAGGAATTTCTTGTACAGGAAGCTTCGTTATGACATGAAAGTTCAAAAGATTCAGCATTTAATGCACTTTTGAAATTTGATATCCTAATCTAGAAAGCTATCCCTACTGGGTTTGGTTTTTGTCTGAGATCCTATTTTTGGGAGACAATGTTTTGCTTCATCCTCTTTAGGCGACACCCCTTCTAATCCCACGGTAAAATTGTCTGCAATTGAGCTATGGCCATGACAATAAGAAATGGATACAAAAAGTGTATTATCCTTAAATGAAATCGATATGATATAAGACAGTTTTATGTGCCAATCTTAAGATTTCAGAAAAATAAGTATAAGCATTAGAGTTTTTTGATTAAATTTTCGTGAAAGTTTATTGCATTGTATTAACATTATGATCATGTTTCATATGTACTAGCTTGTAAGCTGTCTATGAATTCATAGGAATCTTCAGCTTTATAAGTATTCCATAAATCGTGACTCATGTTTTGTTAGTCGTGAAATGCAGCTTTTTAGCTCACATTATGATATATATTTAGGAAATATTTCTATACTAAAGACTGATGCATATTTAAATATTCATGAGATGACAATGCAATTCAAAACATGTAGCAGCAACAGTTCATACACCCATGTTCTTACTAACTGTAATAGACAATTTTTGAGGGACTACAAGCATTGATAATTTCAACACAAGTTTACATTTATTGCCAATTCAAAGTCAAATTAAAGTATTCAAAAAATCCGGAAGCATAAAAGTTTTAAAGATTAAAAGGTCAAAACTACAACATGAGAAATTGGCATGAAAATTGAATTTTGAGGAAGCACTTGTAAATAAAATTGGTGCTGATTCAAACCAGCTTGTTGAAATTGGGCAGCGTTAGGAGAAATCGTGAATGCGATTCCGGCTCTTGCTTTAGCTGGTGATATTAAGTTTCTCGTAAACTTTTGGAAGAAATATGGGAAAGCTGGCCATTTGTTGGCAAAGATGTTGTACGATTTCTGGCAACAATGCTGGAGAAAGTTTGCCTGATATTCAACGTAGATATCAAACTCTGCAAAGCAGGAGTGGTGATTGAACCAGAGGTCATCTGTGCACTGGAAATAATAGTGTGCAAATTAGAAGCAACTGGAGTAGGCATCGCCTGCAAGACTTGATTTGTATTGGCAGAACTTCTACGAAGGTATTTTCATAAATAGTGATCGGACTTTGATACCGTATATCTCAAAAACCAATCGCTCGATTTAGTTGATTTACATATCACGTGATAGCTTAAAAATAAGGCTTTCAGATGACGTATTGGCCTTAGAAGTTGGAATTTGCTGTAACGAGAACTAGACCTCGATATCCGAGCCATGCAGTTGCACTTTCATACGAAATTCAGAATGCAAGTAATCTGGGAATTCTTCTAACTTTATATCAATGGACTAAAACACTTTTTTTGAGGAAATATGTGACTAGGGATGAATCAAAGCTCCATCATAATGAGTCTGCGTCAACGAAATAGTCGTCAAAATAGCTTACGACTGGCTCGTAGCTAGTTTTACGCAAGAGTGAACGAAAAAATTGCACCGGCAAGAATACAATGCGTGTTTTTCGGGATAAGAATGGAGTTTTATCAGCGGAGTTTTTATATTAGGGTGCTACATTTGCCAGTTAAGAGTATTTAGTTAAAATGGGGAAACTAAATACAGCTTACGTCAAAAAGCATGGTTAAGAGAAATGGGGTGACTGACGTTTTCATATGTATGACAATACATCCTGTCGCATTTGGATGGTTCCCAAGACCAAAGTATATGACATCTCAGTGGATGAACTTTGTTACCTTCCCAGCAACGTTAACATTTCTTTATCTAATTAACATTTATTTCCAAATTTTTAAAATTGTATGCGTGGGAGAAAGTTTAACTCGCTCGAACGAAAACGACGAAATGAAAAATCTGAAAATTGATGCCTTTGATATCAAGGCCCAGTACTCTTTACAGCAAATGCAAAATGCTAAGGCCGTTACGTCATCTAATAGCCTTATTTTTAAGCTATCATGCGATATGTAGATCAACTAAATTGAGCAAGTAATTTTTGAAATATGCTGTATCAAAGTCCGATCACTACTTATTAAAATACCTACGTACTTTCAGCTTCAGTTTCACCTTGATCAACTTGAGAAGAACCCACTGTTACTGAGGTGGATGGAGTTGACCCTGGTTCATTTTCGACCAATTGTGCGTTGCTTGAAGAACTTGCTGTATTCGCATCGTTATTTGCATTCTTTGATGTAGTTGCCTGTTGTTCTCCAGAACTTGCGATAGCCAGCTCCTGAGAAGGGGTAAACTTTGGCTGAGAGTTAAAAAGCTCAAAATCAAAGTTATCGATTGGTGCCACTGTAGGATTTTATTTGCAATGATTTCAAGTCAAACAAACAAAACAATTGATTTGTAATGCTTTTGCTAAGTAAGAGTGAACTAAAGAGAATGACGAGTATGTTGTTAAAGACAAAGCTTTTCAGAGAAATCTGATGATTCTTTTTTCCAGACAGTATCCTTTTTATATAAATTTTTAAGTCTCCATAAAAGATTCATCTTTATTCTGATTTACAGAAGCATGTGGTTAACATTGCAATGCAATGTGAACATTTTTATTTCTGATTTTCTTTAGAACAAGGTACAGGGGTCCACATTATAAGATTACCCAATTTCATAGAATTGCTTTTCGCTGGCATCGTGATGCATCAAATCGTTATTACAATAAATGAGTTGTTCCTACCAGAAAAGTTCGGATTTATTCCACAGAACTAAACTTACAACTCCTAAAACTATATTAACAAAAAATATTGTTGATGGATTTTCACGAGTTTCACGATACATGAAGTTAAAATCAAATGTCGATGAAGTAAATATTTAATCAAATTTAATGCTTTCTCAGGTTTTCTTTGAAAACGTAATAATTATTAAAATTCTGATTTTAAGCTTTTCACTACTTCGCCATTATTGGTTTTCTGAACAATATATATGATACTTAATTTGAAAATTGGATATTTGTGAAGAAGATTAGAGGACTGGCCAGTCATGGGCACACTCACTCATGTGAGTGAGTGATGAGCGGAAACTTGAGGGGAGTGAAAGGTTTTTTGGGACAATGAGTGTGAGCAGAATAAGTGGCCGAAAATTTCTCCAAAATTAGTACAGTGGAGTGAGGGGTGGAGTAAAATTGAGAGAGGACTTCGGGAAACCAAGATCTACAAAAGAATTAAAGATGTTACTCTAATAGGAAAAGAGGCATATTATGTAATTATAATCCTAAATAATTGCCTCAGCATGCCAAATTTTAGTTTTTTTGGTATTGCGCAAGTATTTCTGTAAATGAAATACAAGATATTAGAGTAGTCCTCGGTAAGTTCTACGGCAAAAGCGAAAAAATGAGTGGAATGAGAGAATTTCTTTCTCAGAAATAGACATGAGTGGAGTGTGAGTGAGTGGGTCTCTTTTTGGTGTCGTGAGTGTTGAGTGGAGTGAGTGACATTATCAATTTCGGGATGAGTGAGAGTGTGAGTCGAGTGAAAATTAAATCCCCAAGACTGGGACTGGCATTAGAAATGAAACTACATAACTTTTACGATTTTTAAATAGTGTGCCAAATCCACTTTTTGACATATCAAACATGAGTGGAATGAGTGAATTTCTTTCTCAGAAATAGACATGAGTGGAGTGTGAGTGAGTGGGAACGTCATGGTAAATTTTTTAATGTTTTTGGTGCATACAACAAAATTTTTAAACTCTGACTATTATATAGCTATAACTATAGATTACAACTGCTTGAATGTAATTTGTATGGTATGAATACTAAAAGGAATCAGTGAGAATTTCAGTCAATTTAAAAAAAGCCCCCTGTATCTTTCAAATCATATGAAAAACTATTTCTGTCTCTATCGAACATCTTTTGAGACACGTAATCTAGAGTCTACACGGACATTATTAAGTTAGTGTTTTTTTCTTCATACTTTTAATGCATATTACTAGGAAAAGAGGAAATGCGTAAATTAATTGACAAAATATGCTTGCAACTCCGAGAAAAGAACAAAACAAATTTGCATGAAAAACTACAACAAGAATAAAGTAGAACTTTGAGTTTAAAGAGTTTTCCAGCTTCAGTGGAATACGCAGACTTTTAAATAATATTTATTCACACATAAGATTTACACACTACCATTTAATACGCAAAAATCGTATGCATTCGTTAATTATTGTTGGTGCTGAAGCTAGACTTGAATCTGAAAAACGTGTCCTAGTTTCAGTTCAAAATTATTTAACGTATGACAAAAAGGTCCTAAAATATTAACAAAAATACTAAAATAGGACCGAATATGAATGTCGTAGGATTGCCAAAAATGTAGGACATAGTATGCATTCATGAAACGATTTCCTTTATGCTGATAATGTACAACGATTGTGTGATAGTTGAAGTATTAAAGAATAAAACAAATCCTTAGTTCTCGTTCTCAACTTGTTACAAATGAATGTCCATGGTATGCTGGATTAACTTTTAAATCTTTTAGAGCAGTGCATGCTGACTTTAATATACGGTGCAAGAATAATAAATATCCGTCCTTTAAAATTTTACGCGATTGAAACAAGTATAATTTAAAAAGTTGCTTTAATTATACTGAAATTTGTACGCTCAAATCATAGTGTTAAATACACAACATAAAGCATTGGTATTATTATAAAGTAATATGAAAAACATCTATCTCAGTCATGTCAGAAACATCTCATAAAGTTTAAAAGTAAGAAATCTTAAAAACTAGTTCATTTTTAATAAAACTCAAAAAATTCATACTTGATCTTTTTGTTATGTTATAGTAGATTGACCATGCATGTACTACCACATGTATATGTGTAGTGACAGTAATAGTAGTCCTAAAGTCATACAATACATGTACTAAGCTTATACAACGTACAGTTTCATAAGTACTTGTCATTAATAATCCGGTTACTCCGAGATCTCGTGACCAATATGAGTGACACTCACATATATGCAATCGTCCCAATTATTAGGAGATCTCATTACAAATATGAGTGACAGTCAAATATATGCACTCAAAATAATGCTTTATTTAATCTTCACAGCAGTGTTTCTACTTTGGTCTTGCACCTTAGTAGTTCCTTCTCAAACTTTCTTTTTGGATGTAATTTAATGAACAGTTCACATAATTTAAACAAATTGTCTCCTTCAATCCCAGTTTTACTAGAATAATAAATCAGGTTTCTATACTCAATTAATTTGGAATTATGTTGCTTTATGAGTTTTCATGTACAATATATCTGTGCATATTACCTGTTGAGTTTCTCGACTCATTGGCGTTGTCTGAAACGATGGCTTCTGGTTTTGGTAAGATTGCTTCTGGGTTTTCTTTGGGATGTGTAGCTGCCCTTGAACTAGTTTGTTATGAAGTGCCAAAGTATGGCTTCCTTGCATGGGTAGCTTCTGATAATCTTTCATCGGTACCAGGTTGGATGGAGAGGTTATTTCTTAGCTAAGATGTGTCTGAGATAGTAGATGAAACAAATTTGAACCTGTTAATAAATAATGAGGATTGAAGAACAACTGTAATTTATATAAAATCATTTGAGATATACCTTAAAGCTATATGTTGTGTGTGTGTACCTACGTTCTGTGGTGGATATCTCCTTGTTTTCATGCTTTACGGCTTGTGGCCACGTTTCCTCTGTCAATACACAATTTAAAAAAGTTATTTTACGATATGAAAACTCACAAGCACAATGTTTTAATCTGCTTTAAACATCTGGAACACCACAGAAGTCATTTATTGATGATGAACAAAAATTACATCCAGGAATCATTGTGCACACTCCACATGGCAATGTGGATTCGCAACGCTCACTGTATGCTAATGAGAAAGCTATTACCACAATTTCACAAAGCAACATTTTTGCAGGAGGTGGTTTAAAACAAAACTTGGATTCTTTTAATTTTTAACATTATGATTTCAATGTTATTGAGCGCTCAATGAACGACCTGAATTAATTCAAAATATTTTGTACAAAATTAATTGTAAAGTTCAAAGAAACAAATATTTTTAAATTCTTAAGAATTTAACAGTTGAAAATAATAATAATTTGGTGAATATTGATTTATAAACTGCTTCCTTCCTTCTTGAGGTTCAGCATAATGAATTAAAATTATTAAACGATGCCAAAATTCGAGTCGCCAATGTGTGTAAATATTCATACGCATTTTGCTGTGTTGACGTCATGATAATATACGCATGTAAAAGTATGTGAACTTTTTAGCAAATGATAATGCTGTATGATTAATAGTTTGTTTATGCTGTAGAAACGATAAACACGGCATGTGCATTACTGTGTACTTGCATGAATGTTGCTCACGTGAAGGATATCAATTCGATATGTTAGGCTAACTTAGACATTTTATATGCTTCCATCGGTAGAAATTTAGTAAATTAGTAGCATTGGCATTACATTTCTATCCATCATATATCATGTTTCATTTGCAGTTTTTCAATACATAATTGTTTACTCTCTTAGGATGTCAGTAAAAATCAACAAAGATTCTTACAGATTTACGTATGCGTTGAGAGGAGAACAGCAGAATATTTGTGTTGTAGTCATGCTTTTACTTCACAATGGTCTGTAGGTCAATATGTTGTTGGATTTAAGTTTATTTTAAATCCTCTGTATTACTTTGAGGGATGACTACTGGAAACAGATTTTCTATTCCTCATTCTCTTCCACTCCTTCCAAAAAAATTTCTATTGATTTCCATAACATATCACATAGATTATGATTTCTATTAATGATATTATTCGTTGCGTGCGGAATTTGTGAAATACGAACATATATCTGAGCATTGGTTAAAACAAAATTATTGGGCATGTTTTCCATGTGGTGTTGCATAGTGAAGTTCAATATTGCATGCACAATATTGATTGAAGACAAACGCTTCAGTCGCTTTTGTTTTATTAAAATTTAGCTCAAATCAAGTTTGTACAAAAAATAAAATCATGCGTGAACTAATTTATCATGTTTTGCATCTTGAGCTAAACAAATATACACATACAAAAGCAATCATCATACATATTGTACATAGCATAACTAATTTGTTAATTAACATTTAGATATACGCATATCATGACAATGCTTGGAATTGTAGCATGTCTTTGACACGTTCTATGATATGAGAAAAAGGACATATAAATAAATTTTACGTGTATCGAGTTTACACGAGATGATAGATTGAAAGATTTGTGTTGTCTTTCAGGAAGAATAACTTGATTGTTGTGAAGTAAAAATAGCCTGGAGCCGATTCATAGCTAGAAATATTATGGAAGTATACAGATACATCTAAGAGAGGGGAGAGGGGAGAAACAAGCTAGGAGAGAAACAAGCTAGGAGAGAAACAAGCTATGAGTGAGAGAGAGAAGCCAAGAGAGAAGAAATGCAGAAAAAATTCATGACGCCTCGGGCGATCGTTTTTGGAGGCGGGGTTAAATGACAAAATAATTGATTATAAAGAATTTATAATAAAACAATCGTACTACCAGTAGCTATATCACTACTATTCTCCACACAAAAAACTACGAAATCATAAAAAAATTTAAAAAGTAAAACGTTATAGCAAATATTAACAAGGTAGCTTAATAAATAGTCAAAATATTGCTTAATCAATAAAGGAATGAATAGTTCTTTACTTGAATATGACTACGCTTTATTTTGTTAATCTGTGATTGACTCGGTGGTTGAAATTAAGCAGATATCCTGAGAGATATAAAAATAAACATAAATAAGGTCACTCTCAAAAATATTCTTAGAATTAATAGGTGACCTCACTGGATTGCTTCGTGAGAAAGTGTTGTCTTAGTATAGAGGCCAAAATTAAAATCACAAAGTATGACGAACATATTATGCACCTGGTGCGTGCGTGTCTCAGATGCCCTGCTTTTTCATTTCGCGACCAGGTGTCAATATTTCAAGAACAACCAGAGTCACTTTGTGATTCACATTCAGTGGGGATAATACTTGTACTCTCATCACAATGCATAGTTATCACTATTGCATTGTGTTTATGATTTCAGTAAGTATATAAACCATGATGTTTCAATAAATCAAGTAAGTAGTCTCTAGATGAAACTCTGCCTGTTCACTCACAGCCGATCATCTTTTTTTGTCATACGTCACACCTCTTATGCTCACATATCCATTTGCAAGCCAAATTGTATTTGAAACCTTTTAATACCACAAAAATACTTTTTTGTAAGATAAAATGAAATTTCGCGACTTCGCAGATATGGTCAACGCTTATTATTAGAGACTCGTTTATTGGAAATTAAACGTGGAATTTATAACAGAAAAAGGCCTCCTTTGCAAGAAAACTCTTATACCTATTATAATATCCGGTTGTTCAGAAATATGTTCAACATACTAAACGTGTTCTGAAGTTTGAATTTCTTCCTGGGAAGGGCTTGTGGCACACGATTTTGATACAGTCAGGTTACTTTCGTCCCGATTATCATGTCCCGTTTCGAGTGTCTGTGATGTCTTTAAAAGGCTGTGATAAATGCTTACTTTGACGCCATGGCTGACTTTGTTTAAACCATGTTTCGTCAGCGTCAGTCGGCAAATCAGGGTTTTTATCCTTGGGGTTCTTAACTTTTGCGATTTTGTCTTTGTTGTTTTGTGGTGTGACACTAATCAGCATGTTGCACATTGCATCCCTTAACGTTCATATGTGATATGTCCATGCTTCTCTGACGAAATCCGTGTAAATGAAATGGTAGTCTTTGAAGCACGTATTCATTTTCAAATTAAAACTTTATACTGGCACATTGGCTTGTCTCATAAAATTCTAGTTGCAAACTTTGCGTGCCAAAGCAGCAGAGCAAAAGGCCACATTGGAATCTTTAAGTTCGCAATTGCATCTAAAATGTTAGGCGCATAATACGGTCTTTTTCAATGCAGCTGGTTGCTGTGAAATGCAAATATGTCTGTAATAGTGTATGTATTTGTGGTACAAAAAAGCGAGCATTTATACATAATATGAATTTACCTTCATGTTCTCGATTTGCTTAAATAACATGGATCTTGGATTTTTCATGTAAAATGTTTGAAGCTTTTAGGTGAACAAGAACAAAAAACAGTAGTCATTTATCCCGTCTCCATCTGTTTGTAGTATTCTTGAAAGCACGCGTTTATCTTTTTGTATGACTTATGCTACTCGGTTACGTGTCGGTTCATGAAATTGGCTCAGTAGATAGACGGCTCGTCTAATCGATGACATTACACATTGACAAGCCGTCAAATCCAGTTTCCGATTGTTTGCTTGTTAGGTCAAATAAAAGCTATAGCCAGTATACCTGGCAGTCTTACGACTCCAGTACTCCCCGTCACATCTTTGTGACTGAAGTTTCCAAATGTGCTGTCGGAAAAATACTGTTTGAAGATGAGGCAATATCCCTGTGTATAG
>JAQIXX010005830.1:0-13258 GCA_034700605.1 Willowsia nigromaculata
CGTGGGTGAGGGGACGAAATGCTATTGGAGCCATCAATATGAATAATTGATGAATGTGAAAGGGGGACTGTGGTGACTATTTCTTTTTCAACATCGAGGTATTGCTGGCTCTCATCATCAGGGTGTCCAATGCCATCGTCATATGAATCAGAGCCAATGTAACCATCACCGAGATTACGTAGCTCATCGAAGTGGACCACTTTAATCTGCGAGATGAAGTATACAACGACTTGTCATAAAATACCATCAGTTTTAAAACACTTGAATGTAACTTAAAATTCGAAAGTAACCTACATGAGCGTAAGCCGCATTAGGTACTTCTCGGACCAAGTGCTCCAAAAAGGCGGGACCGGGTCCCTTCTCAGAAACATAGAGCCTTCGGTCAAAAGGAAAACCCATAGGTCTCGCATCCGGATACTTTTCACCTGAAAGTCCACAGAAAATGTATGCTGGTCTGCAAGACTGAGGTTGACCTCCCCCTTCAGGCTCAACGTAATCTTCCTCTGAGTTGGTGACAATTGCAAATAAATCAAGGGAAAGTCCATCCCTAGTTCCTTTAGGAATAAGTAAGTGATGTGGCCAACCACAGCCACAGAAAGGCATCGTAGTTGAAGACTGCGATTGTAGCTCCCTCAGACTCTCTGGGAAGTCGATGGTCAGAGGAGTCTCCACAGATTTCCGACGAATAACATTTACTCCCATTTTAACTGTTATTAAAAATGCTCACAAGTTAGCATGTTACAAGATTTCATATTTATATACCAATTTTGTGTTTAAAATATGTATCTTACGTGGGACTGTGAACGTATCCATTATGAACATGAAATGTCTTTCTTCTTCCAGGTTATATCTTCTACCCTTCAAATCGTATCTTGGACCAAGGAACAGCCTCACAGTTACTGTTTTTGCATGTTCCGCGTACTCCTTTCTCTCCTGTGAGTAACGATGAAAAATCAATAAATGATTAGTACGTGTGGCCAATTTTTCAAACGACAAAATACATAATATTCATCGCAAACTTATATATTACAATTTTCAGTTCATAATCAAAGTCCTGATGATCCAAATGTTGGTGACAGGTCCACAAAGGTCCCCGTACAAAAGATCTATTGAAATCTAATCCCCTTGATAAATCGTATCTTCTGCTGTTCCAGAATGTATGGAGCACATTAGCTGGCAAATTATTTGATTGCACTTTAATGCTTTGTATGCTAACCCCATGCACCAAAAGTGGCCAGTCACCCTGAAAATTCAATCATTTGTTTCATAATACTTGTTAAATACTTGAAGATGAGTTCAGCAAAGTTTCTTATCTAGTTATTGAGCAAAGCCATGTCAAAGTTCTGCAATCGATACTGCACGTTTCTTTGATCATTGCAATATCGTACTACACATTGCATAAGTTGTAGAGACATGGTAGTTCACTTCACCAATTTATTTGACAACATAGACCCACCATTTCTTTATAAAAAAAATTGCTTACCTCTGTCAGTTGATACGGTATTAATGTGTTTTTGTAACGGTTGAATATGTTATCGATGTATTCGTGGTAAGGGTAAAACATCACATCACGCATTGCAGTAGAAGCTTCACCCATGACACCTTTTCCACAAAGAAATAAATATGAGAAGAGAAATTACATTTTCTGTTGAGTCATACTAATGATGATATTTGGTTTTCATTCTGCACTTTTGTCGCATGTAAAGCCTGTGATTTGCAATTATTTGTATAGTACGAAGGAAACAATCATAAACAAAGACATAAACATTTTTATAAAACAAGTTATTCTCACAGGTATTTTACACGAGTAAATCTCACTTTTAAACTTTAAAAATACTTCCTTTTTGTGTACTAGTCCTTATTTGACTCACTTGTGGTTATTGCGACAAAAATGAAAAGGGTAAATGTATGCCTGCATGGTTCAGGTAGACAATTAACTGAGATTCCATCTTCTTTGTTCTTTGATGCTTACACACAGAATATGACACAATATCATGCGTACACTAAAAATTTATGCAACTTTGAATGAAATAGGTACTTCTGCATTTTGAATTAGATACTGATGATGTGAAATTAAGCTTAACCTTAAAAGATTGATAAAAAAACGAAAATGCCTAATGGACTGATATAGCACTGCTAGTTGGTTGCAGGTAAGGTATGTAATTCTGTTTGTTTTTAAATTTTAGTTGTAGGTTGTAGTAAAAGCAGAAGGAACTAGAAGATTTCTTGCTTCATAGTGTGTGAATTTTTTTGTAAACTAGCTCAACCCAAATGAAAGGAAAAGTTCAAAGAGCAAAACGTGCACTAAATACTCCACTTTTCATAGATAACCAACTATCTTGATTAATAAAGGCTATAACACTATAAGCATTCGAATAAACATAATAAGATAAAAATAATTCATATCAGTTGATGAAGAAGTCATTTATAAAATATGAACATTATAATATAGAGCAACATATACCTGGCGGCAATCCTATTTCATTTCGTGGATCCAATGCCAAACTAATGATATTGTGTCCATTGTTGTGAATTCCATGATAGCCATAATACTCTGGGTTCACGGAATATGCATTTGCCTCCACTGTGTTTCCAAGATGGTTGATGCCCTCATCAGTATCTAAATACACGGGACGGCCATATCTCTGGAAAAGTAAAATTACGCGATGAATAAATCAATTCTTTGTAACTCATCCAAAACCACAATGAAATACAAATTGTAGCAAATATACATCAATCAAGGATCCCATCGAAATTCCTTCCAAGATTCGATTTAGTTGAATACTTCGGTTTCTCACACTGACGAAAAACGGAGCGTCAGGAAGTCGATTTGACATGATATCCTAGATTTTAAGTTGACATAAAAACACATTAGATTTGTTGCGCAGATGGGATATTTTTTTAAAAGAAATAGTCATGATAAACGTACTGAAACAGGTACTCCTGGAGGTCTTGGGCTCCAATTATTTCCAGAATTTCCGTCATGCATATGGGGATTATAGCCAAATGGAATGCGAGTGCCAGGTTGAAGATTGTAAGGTCTTACCGCTGGCAATCCAACTGACAACCGTTCAGCATGGAACCTGCAAAATACGTGTTTGGTGATGTAGAGATTGATTCAAAAGATTAAATTTTTTACTTTAAAATTTGAATGCACTTATCAAACTTTATTGTGTCATAAAAAGCGAATGTGCAAAAAACATCACCCTATAAAGCTACAATAATGCATCGTTGAAAGTGAATAAAGTATATAAAGCAAATAAAAACCAATTAAATGTAATGCATCGTTTACCTGGCTAACATGCTGTGATGCATGAAGTAGAAGAGCTCGCCTAAATTGAGAAAAAATCATATGAAAATGCATCATTTTAGAATTTTAAATACTAAATATGCATTTTATAGCATATCAGATGAAATTAACAACTTTTAAGCAATAAATTATACAAAACATCTCAAAGAAGATGAGAGTAAAAGTATTAAAATAAGTTTTAGCGCTATTTTCTCTACATTTTCTGAAACAAAGTTTCAATTTCGAATTCTTACATACCTTCTCTGTCCTGTCTTCCTCTCTCCCCATTGATGGGGTAACTCAAATGCCAGTACCAATGGTGAGAATTTACCATTACATCTTCCCTCCAATACCAAGCCAAATTTTCTGGTCCATTATCCCGACCAACACTTCCGTCCACCAGTACACATTTCTACAACATTAACTTTTGTAAAATATCGATTTGCCTGTAGGAATTTGCAGAAGTTTTAAAATGACACTTACGCGACTGTGTGACGGAGAATTGATCGCTCTTCTCAAACGACTCAATACATCATTCGTCACGAACATACTTGGCATAACTTCCACCATAGCAGGCTTTCTGAGACCCTGTAAATCTCTACGGTGAATGGTAGAGCCGACTACAGCACGAAGCCACGCGTTAGGATTGATTTCACCCCTATCACGAAGCCCAGCAGCCATTTTTATCGCATCTTGAGGAGTGCGTTGTTCTAAACACGTTCATGAATAGCCCGAGATTTCGCATGTTATTAATTTTATTAATGGAAGTACGTCTGACACGTGTATTATTATGAGTATGAGTAGAGCACTTTACCCATAATGACATCTTGTAATTTAGCCACAGCATTCATATGGCGAGGATTCAAGCCAAAGAAGAAATCCTTTCTCGGACAAATTGTGGACAATTCACGAAGAAATGGAAGTTCATTCTCATTCTCCATGAATGTGTTCACAATGTTCGTTGTAGGCATTGCTTTGTTCCAGATGAACAAATCTAAAAATCTGTCTTGCATGGATCCTGCGTCTTGAATATCGTCATCTTAAGAAATCATAAAACACGTAAATTTTACACACTTTTATTTTTCACGACAACTCCACTTTTTCAAAACCCAGCTTTCATATCTACGCATACCTTGACTATCGTAATAGGTGTCTAAAAGGGGTGATGGCTTAAATGACGTTGTGGAATAACTTTCTGGATATCCCGTGGTTAACGGGTAATCCGCCTGTCTTCGTTGGACACTTGGCTGTCGTTGCTGCTCCTCTTGTTTTTCTGCTGTATGAATCACAGCAATACAGCCAACTAGCACCACCACTAACGCACGAAACACTTCCATTTTTCCTCCCCCACCGAAACAGAAAGTCCACAACCGCCTGGAACTTTTTCTCCTTGATGGTGACATATTTTTTGTTCTATTATAATTTATGGGTAACCTATTGACTAGCATGGTCATTCTTCCTAATTACTTAGGAAGCGTATTAATTAAAAAGGCACCACCACCGCACCCACACCAACTTCCAAATTATACGTTGTTTGCTGCTACATGAGTAGCGATAGCTTTTCAGGTCCTTGATAATCTTTCAAAATAATCTCAATCACATCGTTTCCGATGATAAGGGATCACACAGCACAGCAATCATCCTACCAGAGTTAGCAGTAGCCAACAATTGCTCACGTAACTCTTAAACTGAAGTCAATTACAGAACAAAAGCTTATTTGGCTGTCCTCCCCTCCTTCTCGAACAAGTATTATCGTCAATTGTGGTAGTTGGGAGTACTATAGCTAACGTTACTTGGGAGGACTGTTTTCGTGCGGTAAGTACATTCACAATCCGACACTGCAAAGAACATGATACACGCGTTAATACGGAGGAATTATTAAAACAGCATAATTCCACTTTAATGAACGTTATCTGCGCTCATTTCAGTCAGGTACTAAATTTATCTCGCTCTGCAGAAGGGTGAGCTAGGAACCAAAAATGAGAATTAGCAAAAATACAAGGTGTGTGTATCCACCAACAATTTTCGTTTGCTTGATATGAAAAGCATGAACTTGTTGAGCCCTTTGTTTTTTAATGCCTATACATTTGCACAGCTAATAGTTAGCTCACCTTACTTATAGTATTATCTTTGAAATGAAAGAGAAAACTACATAACATGTGCAAATATGCACATACACAGGATATGGCACTGTAATTGAATGTTCATATAGGTGGAGTAAATAAGGGCATGTATCTAAAAAAAATCGCTTATGAAAATACGTAAAATGCGTATTTTTGGTATATGTTAATACAACTCAAGTCAAACTTGTGTTTTACCATTTCCAATAATAATATGATACTTGCATTGTCGACGTATTACTATCAAGGAATTTTGCGTTTTAACTGTTCATGTGTTTTGCATGAGATACACTTATAGAGCAGCGTCAAATTAACTTGACGGATTACAGAAATAAATGGTAACGGTCAGTTGTCAGCGAATTCGAACCACATACTAATGGGATTCGTATATGAGTAAGTAGGCACATTTTCACGAAATGAGCTATGCGCAAATGCAAAGCACTTGGATTTTTACTGCACGCATGTAGCTTAATTTTTTTTCTCATAAAAATTTAAGCGCAGAATATGAGAATGCATAAATCAAAGGAGTATGAAAATACACATTTAAAGTAATTAATATTGTAGAGAAAAATGTGCAACAATCTGAAAAATACTACAGACAGTGTAAGTGGGGTCTTCTGAACAATATTGTCTTTGGCATATATAGCATGTTATGTACATGACAAAAACGAAACAATGTTTTCATGTAAATATTATATTATGTACATAAAAGTAAACATTAGTGTGACCCTTCAAGTGTGAGACTCGTTTACATTTATATATACAAATATTATATTATCGTCCTAGAGTGACGGTTTGATAGTAAACTAAACGAATTGAGTCATTTTGTAACAAATCTAGTTCTTTGAGGAGGTCTACTTGCTACATAGGTAGGTGAGTTGGTGCATCTTAGAATGAATGAAAAAGAGGAAGCTTAATGTGAAGGGCGAATAATTGCGCCTGTGACGTACAGTTAAGTTCATAATATTTGTAGTCAACTAGCTACACAGCACATGTTAACAGGAAGGAAACGGAAAGGGTACACATGATAGCATTTTTTTTAATGTTTGCAACAGAACTAGTTCAGATGAAAAGAGGAGTTTGATTGTTTCTGGCATTACAAATGAAAATATCATACTAGTATCTATCTCAGATTCGTTGACCAGATCCACACAGAATCCACCTGACATTGGACTTTGGTCCGATTTTAACGAGAAAACAACGCTGTACTACATTTCATGCTTTATGCACTTTCCCTCTCAACACCACGAATCTGTTGTTTGGAATCTCTAGAAAATGTGTAAAAATATGTTCAACAGTAGATTAATGAAGACCAGAATTAAGGATGGCCAAGTACAACCCTCCCACGCCCCCTACACTGATGTTTACAATACCTACGTCGAAATTTATGGTAGATTTTTCAATAAAAAGTTTCTATCATGTATGTGTATGAGTATAGCTAAAGTATTAATGATCTAACGTTTTCAATTTTTGTAAAACAATCTTACCTTAGCATAATTTAGTAGGAATGCATAACACGAATTCAAAGATTTCCTAGACGCAATTTCAACAATAATTAATATGTATTCTTATCCTTTCATCTACTAAGTGTTGATGCTCAATAGAAAGAAGCTAGCCATTTTGTTTACATTTTAAAAATTAAGATCTTAGTATCGATAATATTATGGATATTATATGCACCAATTGCCTACGTGTGAATAGTTGAAGGAAGCTTTATTCATTTATAAATTAAGACTTACTTTCAACTATTCTCAGGTTAGCATCTTCCTTTCATTGTACGATCTTGAAACTCCACGCATTTTGCATTTTTTATTGGATTACTGACGTGAACGCGAACATAGATTTTTGCACGCATTGAAGCCCCTAACTTACAGGATGTATATTCACGGTTCTGTTGCCTCAACGCTACCTTTTCAGTTTGCAGTGGAAGTATTTATCTTAGAGACTCGAGATAAGCAGATGCAGTTGCATTTTTATGTGCCCTTTTCAACATGCCACATACTTAAAAATATCTTTTATTCCACAAATTAATGATTATGATAAGCATTAAATTTTCAATAAAAATAAGTGCATGCTTTGTGTTCATATGCATGTACATGCATGCATGTATTTGTTTAGAGGTTCATGCTTATGAATTGAATGACTATGACATTAACCTTTTCAATGCAGAATTTTTCTTGTCTGTTAAGCAAAAAATAATATGATTTTGATGTTTTACCTAATGGAAATGAGAAACATGATCAATGCGCGGATATTTAATGTTTTTCTTGTTCAGTTTACGGCTTGTGACTTTATCTGAAGGCTAATAGCTTACCTGTAAAGCTGTACAACAGGCAACTCGAGACTCGGCTCCAGTAGTAGAATCAAACAATCAGAAATATTTGCGAACAAAAAGTCTCCGACAAAGGGTCTGCTCTGCTCATTTTGATGATAGGTAGAAATTTAGTAGGTATATTTACCGTATCTGCAAGTTTCGCTAATAATATGTAACAGTCGTTCCAAGGTTAAACGGAAATTCATTAAGCAGCAGCAGTACATAGAAAAAGTAACAATGTTCATGGGCGAATCAATCCCACGTTCTCAAAAACACATTTTTGAGAAATAGAAAGGATTTGTGTTTTTCAATTTCGTTACATATACACACAATACAATGCGTAAGGCACATTGCTTAATTATACTGTATCTGTCGGATGCATCCGTGCAGAAAAATCGGCCACTGGGAAGTACTCAACCTATTTTTTTTTAAATTTACATCTTCAGACAGGTTCTCCACATCTCACTTTCACTTCATGTATGTAACAGGAAATTAAAAATTAGTCGTTCATAATAATATTATGCAATGCCCCTTGATTTTGATTATTTGTTTAACACATTATGTTACAAAAACCACTTACATGCTAACAACAACGTCTCATGCTTTACAAAAATAATAGGTATTACCCACTAGGTAATTAACAGTTTAAACACCTAATTGCTATGATTTAAAAAACACACAAGGGCATAGAACTATTGTGTGGTTGTTGGACACATTTGTAAATTGCACTTTACAGTACTTACACAGAATGACAAGTTACCGTTCATCAAAATGATATCATATGCATATTATGCGTAAATGTGAAACTGACACGAGTATTTTGCTGGGGAGTTTCTGTGATAAAACAATTGAACACTGATTGTGAGTTTTTAGCATATTTCGCAAACACGTCCAGATTCATCAAAAGTAATGAAGTGAAGAAAATTCACGTTCGGTTCCTCCAAAGGAACTAACTCGGTTGTAGAGCCAGACAGTCCGTTTTATTTATTTTTCACCTCAAAAAGCGTGAAGAAAACTACACAATCTAATGCATAAATTCAAAAGAAATCTATCTAGATTCATGCGCAGCATATCTGTATATCACGACAAAGCCCTTGCATTGCATAACATTTATTGTGTGCATCATCAAATCATCTCGTTGATTGTATGAAGGCACGTTCATACCGGTAAAAAAAATATAAATACATGCACGTGAGGATGTAGCTTATGACTTTTGTCGAGTCTAAAATGATAGAAAAGTGATATATTCCCCAATCACATTGCCTATATGTCTGGCACATTAATATAATCCAATTTCCTTCAATTGCATTGAGCGTAAGACGTAACTTTGCTACAATCTCATCATTATCTTCTGATGATCAATTTGATTGTGTACTGCATATAAACTACTAACTGCATAATGATTATGATATAAACTTCATACAAGTACTCTGACAAATCAAAAATGTTGTTTGTTTATTTAAATGCAACTGTTATAGAATAAAAAATTGTGGCAAAACAGCAGTTTTCTGCATGACTTTTCTTTCATAGCATGTCGCTGATAATTGAAATGCAGTCATAATTTAACATAATGATTTGGTCTACGTGGTCAAAATTCACGTATTGAATTGCTTTACAAATCACAGGTTCACACCTGGCACGTTCTTTGGCTATTATTTTCGTGTGTAAATGAGAAAATTGCAGAGAATTATGACCACTCAAGATGCGTGGATTTTGTGGTATTTGAAACGTGATACTTTACAATGATAATTGCAAGAATGACACTTTGCTTATCATAAGTATTCAGAATGATAAAAATAAATAATATTGTAATTAGATTACAGAGTTTAGCCCGATACTTTTGGGAATCATCAACAATTGATAATTTTCCTATTGACTAGCAAGCTAGGGTAATGATTTCATTCTACATTTATTCACTTCCGATGGAAATGGGGAAGTTAGCACAATTTTTAATATTTTCTTCCTTAACTTAACTTATATTATGTCAGTGCCAAGTTCTTTAGACGGCATTTGGTCCGGCAATGATATCCGTTGATATTGCAATGAATGGAAATTTTGAGACTGGTGTAGCCAGCCAGTCATATATTTATATCATCAGATCAAAAAATGCTTCCTTATAAATTTTACCAATCTCTAACACTAAAATGGACATTTCCTTCAACAAAATAGAGTTTATTCCTTTTGGGATTTTTATATATATCAACTACAAAACCAATGGTACCACCGGAAGTACAAATAACTACACTGACTGCAGATTACTAGCTAGATATAAGAAAATAAATTGCAATTTTCTGCTTGCCTTACATATTATCTACTCGTATAATAATATAGTTATCATTATGCAACCTGGCTAAAAATGCATCAATGATGAGGTACCTCTTTAAGTGAAATTATTCCAATTTCAGTTGCACATGCCTTACTCATTTAGACAATCTTCTCAAGAAGTAGCTATTACACAAAGTAATAGAACAGTCTATCTTGCACGCATAGCTTCATTTTTCCAGTTTAGAAGCAAATTATTAGTTGGTAATCTAGTGAAATGTTTATAGGTGAATAATTAATATGTGGGTACGCCTTTACACTAACACCCCCAAAAGTTAAAAAAAATGTGCTTTATGGACAACAAATATGTAAATTGTTGTACTCACTGAAGACAGCCACAGATGCAAATTTACGCATAAATACGTGTACTTTTATTCTATTAGATATTTAGCTCCCTGAAATGCAGCACATTTTAGGTTGGCAAATTTAATCAATGCTGGGTTTTTGGCCACAAATCAAGACAAACCTGAGGCTAAAAAAGAACTACCTTTAACGTATTTCCAAGAAACCACAACCCACCAGCCACAAAACAGCATAAAGTTACCTATGAACCACTAGTTGAGTTTAAATACCACAAAGGGCCTTTCTAGAATTGCATATTCAAGACCTCCGTTGAGAGTTGAGAATGATTAATAAAAAGGGCGATTTATTTGATGCACTTCCGATCATGTCTTCAGTTTCAGGATTGAGAGCCTACGCTAATTACAATTTAAGAAATCATAACACATAATAATTATAATTAATATGATTATTTATTCGCTTGCATGAGCATGCCTATGTGCCACACCATTGATTTCCTCATCACGTCAAATCATTTACTATAAGCTGCTCTGCAATTGTGAAGCAATGGCTCAATCACTCAATGACTGGATATTTGGTTATTGATTAGGATTTATAAATTGGAGATGTACCGAAAGCAATGGTACATGGATTTGAAGGAATGTAAATGCCGTTGTTAGTGATAAATAAATCTGATAACTGATTTTTTTTATAAAGAACGCATGCATTGAACAGCCCAACCAGACTATATTGATTGTTATGCTTCTAACAATTGCTTGCACTGCCCAACCAAACAACCAATGAACATCTTGATAATATGCAGTAATAGCCTATTATGAATAAAACAACAAGAACACCGCAACCAAAAATACGTTAGTCATTAAATCAATTCACTGTAAAGCCGACATGATAAGGTATTAAGTGCTTGCACTTTTTTATTTGTCTTAGCATTTCGTTTTTTATCCATACTTTGTTCATAATTTTGGCTATAAAAATTTTCAAAGATTTCCACAGATTTAGTAACAACTACAAACTACATGAAGACATAACACAAAAAACATGTATATTATTTTACTCTGTGAATAAAACATGTCAGAAAGACAAAAACATGAAAGAAACATGCGAAACGTGTTCTTGATAATCTGGGCATTGTATGCTTTTGGGGTTTGGGGTATGGATGGAGATTGGCGTGTGCAAATCATGGATTCAATTTTAGTCAATATGCCAATTTCAATCACTAACTGTGTATTCTGTCTATTTTTAGCATCCCGTCTCGTCTTGTTTTATGTTAGTAGATTGGGATCAATGATATTGAAGAATAATTTGTTTTGTAAGAAATGTTTTGCTGGTGCATCAATATTTTCCTCCTAACCCAGCAGGTCATGAGATGCAGACCCTTCGACAAATAAAACAACCAAGTGTTCATTGGGCACTAGTTTCAGTTGCTTAATTGTGGCAAACGCATCTTATTGATTGTATTGCAATAAATATTTATGTGCTAATTCTATTAAGATGGAAGAATTTTACTGGGCTGGCAAGTGACTACTCCTCTTGGAGGTGTGTACCTGAGCAACATGAATACACACAAAGAAATATTTGCAAACTAAACCTGATACGTCAATCACTTTTGCACTCATTAAATTAGAGTATATTAGGTAGTGTTGCAAAAAACGCAAAAATGTATGAGCATTCAACTTGAATTGTTTGTTTTAGCACGAGCATTGCGTTTTCTGTAAGCATTAAGTTTAAACTATTGTCAGTCGTTACGTTCCATTTCCCTAGCTGCTGTAAGTGAAGTTGCGTTTTAACTACAAGAAAGATAATTAGGCATTAGCTAATCAGCGTAAAACTCATCACCCGTCCGGCTCAGACATGTGGCTTTTGTTAATGAACACTAATGACGTTTCCACACAGATTGCCTTACATCCTCCCATATACTCGGATTGGTGGCTCTACTTAAAAGACTATTTGAGGATGCATTCATGCATTTCCCTATGAAAAGATTTTGGCCCAGCAAAAGGTATTTGAAACGCCTGCTTCAGAGAAAGTTACATAAGCGAATTTACTACCATGAGATGATATATTGGTACTAGGCTGGTTACAAACAAGCGTAGGGTTTATGTCGCTCATCAGTAATCATGAAGTTAAGGAAGCATGCCTGCATTAAATTCATTCACCACTACATTTATATAAATACCATACAAAGTCTGATTATTATTTAATATTTCACAGATTTGTGAATTTCGAGTTTTTGAGCGCAGCAAAAAATACCTGATACATTTGTTTTTAGTTTCTACCTTGTACCAGGAGTCTTCCCTCTCATCATGATACTGTCATTATCATCACAGTCGCGCAGCATTTTTTGCAAGGCATAAACCACTCACTCATACAAATTCATGAAAAAATTAAGGTAAATTAGTAGAAAGAAAGTGCATCGAGATAATCAACAAAAATTTGAACAGGACATGAAGTGTGGATATAAAAATTGGCTGTGGTAAAATTCGTCAGTCAATAAAGTAGCGTATTTGTTCACTGCAGCTTGATGATTGTGATTGTGACTGATGTAAAGTAATCTTGCTAATCATCAGCGCACACTAAATGTTAGTCTTACTCGGCAGTCTCTAAAGTCTGCACATTTTACTTTACCACATCAGATAACTGCATATTGCTGCTGACAAAAAATAGCCGCCTCAACCTTCCCTATAGTAGGGGATTTGTGTACGCACTTTTTGGTTGAACGAATTTAATAACAACCTATAAGGGGTAAATGGAAAAATTCCAAACAGACTTGTGAGTCTGGTTTTAATTTACGCACGATTTAAGCCAAGTCATTTACGCATTTAGTCATTTAGTCATTACCAGAGAACGAGAATTTAGGAATTGTCCTATTCTTTAATACTTCATCTATCGCAAAATCATTTGACATGTGAACGA